>NW_019380333.1:14765-25528 GCF_000648655.2 Copidosoma floridanum | reverse complement strand
GAAAATACTTGGGAATAAATTTTTTACGCTGGGGAATGATTGCTGGTCTGCTTTTAAGGAAATATGAAGAACAAGCAGCTCATTTCAAATGAAAGTGGTAAAGTTTATATAGACAGAAAGATGTGCCCTTGACTTTTTATTAGTGAGCTTTATTATTTCTTCTAGTGGCTCCCTTTTCTAAATAAGCTGTCTATCCTGTAGGTGTCAATAGATATTTCTAAGCTCTTATAACTATATATGCCCCCTGCGCGCTCTGCGCACCAACCCCCGTAATTACAAATTAGATTTACGAAGTTTGGAAAAAAACCCGAATTATATTAGTGGTTACTTAAAATTTATATATGTAACAAATGTATATTAATCATAATTAATTACATGAATTTTTAAGAATCACTTTTCATTTTCCCTGACTAATAACAGCTATTTCTATGAGATTAGTAGAACACGATTTTCAAAACGATATAATTTTTGAAGAAGCATGTAACGTTATGCTGCCTTTTCACCTACGAAAATTTTTCGTATGGTTTATTATGTCTGAAAATTTTTTTGGTAATAATATTTGGAACAAATAAAAATTTTTTATTGAAGATAGTAAAAATGATAAAAATAGAGCTCTTTAACATTCAAACGAAATTTTTAATTCTAAAAATATGTCTTGTAAGGATTTCAGTTTACCAGAACCAACAGAAACATTAAAAAAAAATATTGATACTGACAATGATGAAAGAATATTTTGTTAACATAAATTCCATGAAATGTTTTCACAACTCAGTCATGATCAACGTCGAATTTTTTAAGACATAATAAAATTAAAAAAAAAAATTATGATATGACCCGGGGTGCTTACTGGTCGCTTTATTAAATGATAAAGTAATTATTATTACCACAAGCGCCTATTACCCGATTACCTAATAAGCTTATACTGGCCTCTCTATTAAATAAAAGAGTATTAATTCTCAATACAAGCGCTTATCACCCGATAATTTTTAATAATTAATACTACATTATTTAATAGAGACGATATTAAGCACCCTGATTCATCGAGTGATAGGGGATCGTGCTATTGATTAATAATATATATTATATCGTTTCATAGAGGACCAGTAAGCGCCCCGGGTCACTAGGTGATAGGCCTTCGTATTAATATTTAATACTTTGTTATTTAATTGAAAGGCCAGTAAGCAACTTGGGTCATCAGGTGATAGGTGCTTGTGCTGTGGAATAATACTTTATTATTTAATAAAGGGACCAGTAAGCTTCCAGAACATCAAGTGATAGGCGCTTGTGAATTTAAATAATACTTTATTATTTAATAAAGCGACTTGTAAGCGCATCGGGACATCGGGCGATAGGCTCTTGGGTAAATAATTATTACTTTATTGTTTAATGTGGGGACCAGTAATTGCCACAGGTTACTAGGTGATAGGCGTTTGTGTTAATAATGAATATTTCATTGGTTAATAGAGAGGCCAGTAAGCACCCCGAGTCATCGGGTGATAGGCGCTTGTGCTTTTGAATAATACTTTATTATTTAATAAAGTGACCAGGGAGTGCAACAGGAAATCGGGTAATTGGCGCTTGTGTTAATAATTAATACCTTATTACTTAATTGCGAGGCCAGTAAGAACCCTAGGTCATAGGGTGACAGGCGTTTGTGTTAATAATCAATATTCTAGTAGTTAATAGAGTGGCCAGTAAGAGCCCCATGTCAGTAGGCGATAGGCGTTTGTGTAAATAATCAATATATTTTTAATTAATAGAGTGGCCAGTAAGCACCCTGGGTCATCAGTGATAGACGCTTGTGCTATTAAATAATACTTTATTTATTAATAAAGCTACCTGTTAGCGTCGCAGGACATCGAGTGATAGGCGCTTGTGTAAATAATTAATACTTTATTATTTAATACAAAGACCAGTAAGTGCCTAGGGTCACTAGGTGATAGGCCTTTGTATTAATAATAAATATTTAATCATTTAATAGAGGATGCCCCTGTAAGATCATCAGGTCATCGGGTAATAGGCGCTTGTGTTAATGATCAATACTTTATTATTCAATAGAGAGGCCAGTGAGCATTCCGGGACATCGGGTGATAGGCGCTTGAGTTAATAATTAATATTTTATTATTTAAAAAAGTGGCCAATAAGCACTCCCGGTAATTGGATGATAGGCACTTGTGTTGATAATTAATAGTTTGTAATTTAATAGAGAGGCCAATAAGCACCCCAAGTTATCGGGTGATCGGCGCTTGTGCTATTAAATAATACTTTAGAATTTAAGAATGTGACTAGTAAGCTTCTGGAACATCGGTTGATAGAGTATTAATTCTCAATACAAGCGCCTATCACCCGATAATACATTATTTAATAGAGACGATATTAAGCACCCTGATTCATGGGGTGATTGGCGCTCGTGCTATTGATTAATAATATATATCTTTTCATAGAGGACCAGTAAGCGCCCAGGGTCACTAGGTGATAGGCCTTCGTAATAATATTTAATACTTTATTATTTAATTGAGAGGCTAGTGAGCAACCTGGGTCATCAGGTGATAGGTGTTTGTGCTGTGGAATAATACTTTATTATTTAATAGAGGGACCAGTNGACTAGTAAGCTTCTGGAACATCGGTTGATAGAGTATTAATTCTCAATACAAGCGCCTATCACCCGATAATACATTATTTAATAGAGACGATATTAAGCACCCTGATTCATGGGGTGATTGGCGCTCGTGCTATTGATTAATAATATATATCTTTTCATATCATAGAGGACCAGTAAGCGCCCAGGGTCACTAGGTGATAGGCCTTCGTAATAATATTTAATACTTTATTATTTAATAGAGGGACCAGTAAGCTTCCGGAACATCGGGTGATATACGCTTGTGCATTTAAATAATACTTTATTATTTAATAAAGCGACTTGTAAGCGCATTGCAATAGAGAGGCCAGTAAGCACCCCGGGTCATTGGGTGATAGGCGCTTGTGCTATATCGGGTGATAGGCGCTTGTGTTAATAATCAATATCTTATTATTTAATAGAGTGGCCAGTTAGCGCCCTGGGTCATTGGTTGATAAGCACTTGTGTTAATAATATACAATTCTTAATTTCCGCGTGTCTTTGGCAATGCCCCTTTACTGCTGTGCTGTCTGCTCGACGGAACATTCTTCCTAGATTGTATAGTTATTTATACGATCTAGGGAAAAAGTTCCGATATTGAATCCGCCTAACCCAACGCTGCATAGGCAACTGGGTAACCAATGTAGGCCCAACGCTTAACATGAAGCCCTTTTAAGCTTTCTGATCGGGCAGCTATCCAGATTGGAAAGCTTAGCGGGGGTCTGGTTTGTGCGTATCTAGCTTAGCTAGGTCCCAGCGAGGCAAAAGTATAAAGACTTATGGCGTGATGTAACTCGGCTTAGCTTGGCCCTACCTAGGCAACCTCTCTAGAGTATGTTTTCTGCACACCCCCACCGAAAATGCTTTAAGTATATGTTCTGCTCTGCTACTTAATCTCGCTCACTAGGTATGCGTAATATACTGTACTTCAAGAAATGAACTTTTAGACTAGGAGAATAAAAAATACTGTTATGTCTTACAAGAATGGTAACTTTTTTATTAAAAAAATAAATAGTTTACAATGATGAAAGAATATTTTGTTAACATAAATTCCATGAAATGTTTTCACAACTCAGTCATGATCAACGTCGAATTTTTTAAGACATAATAAAATTAAAAAAAAAAATTATGATATGACCCGGGGTGCTTACTGGTCGCTTTATTAAATGATAAAGTAATTATTATTACCACAAGCGCCTATTACCCGATTACCTAATAAGCTTATACTGGCCTCTCTATTAAATAAAAGAGTATTAATTCTCAATACAAGCGCTTATCACCCGATAATTTTTAATAATTAATACTACATTATTTAATAGAGACGATATTAAGCACCCTGATTCATCGAGTGATAGGGGATCGTGCTATTGATTAATAATATATATTATATCGTTTCATAGAGGACCAGTAAGCGCCCCGGGTCACTAGGTGATAGGCCTTCGTATTAATATTTAATACTTTGTTATTTAATTGAAAGGCCAGTAAGCAACTTGGATCATCGGGTGATAGGTGCTTGTGCTGTGGAATAATACTTTATTATTTAATAAAGGGACCAGTAAGCTTCCAGAACATCAAGTGATAGGCGCTTGTGAATTTAAATAATACTTTATTATTTAATAAAGCGACTTGTAAGCGCATCGGGACATCGGGCGATAGGCTCTTGGGTAAATAATTATTACTTTATTGTTTAATGTGGGGACCAGTAATTGCCACAGGTTACTAGGTGATAGGCGTTTGTGTTAATAATGAATATTTCATTGGTTAATAGAGAGGCCAGTAAGCACCCCGAGTCATCGGGTGATAGGCGCTTGTGCTTTTGAATAATACTTTATTATTTAATAAAGTGACCAGGGAGTGCAACAGGAAATCGGGTAATTGGCGCTTGTGTTAATAATTAATACCTTATTACTTAATTGCGAGGCCAGTAAGAACCCTAGGTCATAGGGTGACAGGCGTTTGTGTTAATAATCAATATTCTAGTAGTTAATAGAGTGGCCAGTAAGAGCCCCATGTCAGTAGGCGATAGGCGTTTGTGTAAATAATCAATATATTTTTAATTAATAGAGTGGCCAGTAAGCACCCTGGGTCATCAGTGATAGACGCTTGTGCTATTAAATAATACTTTATTTATTAATAAAGCTACCTGTTAGCGTCGCAGGACATCGAGTGATAGGCGCTTGTGTAAATAATTAATACTTTATTATTTAATACAAAGACCAGTAAGTGCCTAGGGTCACTAGGTGATAGGCCTTTGTATTAATAATAAATATTTAATCATTTAATAGAGGATGCCCCTGTAAGATCATCAGGTCATCGGGTAATAGGCGCTTGTGTTAATGATCAATACTTTATTATTCAATAGAGAGGCCAGTGAGCATTCCGGGACATCGGGTGATAGGCGCTTGAGTTAATAATTAATATTTTATTATTTAAAAAAGTGGCCAATAAGCACTCCCGGTAATTGGATGATAGGCACTTGTGTTGATAATTAATAGTTTGTAATTTAATAGAGAGGCCAATAAGCACCCCAAGTTATCGGGTGATCGGCGCTTGTGCTATTAAATAATACTTTAGAATTTAAGAATGTGACTAGTAAGCTTCTGGAACATCGGTTGATAGAGTATTAATTCTCAATACAAGCGCCTATCACCCGATAATACATTATTTAATAGAGACGATATTAAGCACCCTGATTCATGGGGTGATTGGCGCTCGTGCTATTGATTAATAATATATATCTTTTCATAGAGGACCAGTAAGCGCCCAGGGTCACTAGGTGATAGGCCTTCGTAATAATATTTAATACTTTATTATTTAATTGAGAGGCTAGTGAGCAACCTGGGTCATCAGGTGATAGGTGTTTGTGCTGTGGAATAATACTTTATTATTTAATAGAGGGACCAGTAAGCTTCCGGAACATCGGGTGATATACGCTTGTGCATTTAAATAATACTTTATTATTTAATAAAGCGACTTGTAAGCGCATTGCAATAGAGAGGCCAGTAAGCACCCCGGGTCATTGGGTGATAGGCGCTTGTGCTATATCGGGTGATAGGCGCTTGTGTTAATAATCAATATCTTATTATTTAATAGAGTGGCCAGTTAGCGCCCTGGGTCATTGGTTGATAAGCACTTGTGTTAATAATATACAATTCTTAATTTCCGCGTGTCTTTGGCAATGCCCCTTTACTGCTGTGCTGTCTGCTCGACGGAACATTCTTCCTAGATTGTATAGTTATTTATACGATCTAGGGAAAAAGTTCCGATATTGAATCCGCCTAACCCAACGCTGCATAGGCAACTGGGTAACCAATGTAGGCCCAACGCTTAACATGAAGCCCTTTTAAGCTTTCTGATCGGGCAGCTATCCAGATTGGAAAGCTTAGCGGGGGTCTGGTTTGTGCGTATCTAGCTTAGCTAGGTCCCAGCGAGGCAAAAGTATAAAGACTTATGGCGTGATGTAACTCGGCTTAGCTTGGCCCTACCTAGGCAACCTCTCTAGAGTATGTTTTCTGCACACCCCCACCGAAAATGCTTTAAGTATATGTTCTGCTCTGCTACTTAATCTCGCTCACTAGGTATGCGTAATATACTGTACTTCAAGAAATGAACTTTTAGACTAGGAGAATAAAAAATACTGTTATGTCTTACAAGAATGGTAACTTTTTTATTAAAAAAATAAATAGTTTATACAATGTAAAAAAATGCAGTAGGAAAAAAATAGTGTCAATTTAATTAAACTGTGAGAATATTTTAAATGTCTTAGTCCTCAGCATTTCGATTTTGACTTAATAACCCAATAACCCATTTTAATTTGCATGAATATTGGAGCCATGTTTTTCTCTTTCTTCCTTCTTTGCATTTGCACGTTTTAAAGCACGATATTTTTTGACCCTTTTTTTACTTAATGACAACGATCGTTCTACTGTCTTACTCATTTTACATAAAAAAATTGAAAAAACTATTCAATAAAAATGCAGAGAACTCTTAACATGTCAGCTAATTATCACACATACACTGCTCCGAAATGGCTGTCATTGGCATCAGTTGTACCTATATACTGTAGCTGCAGCTACAGCATAAAAAAGAGTAAGATGGAAGATACCTACCTAGGCTTCCTACCTACAGTCCCTACCAATTTCACCGTAACAAAACCTACCTTGGGCCTACCTAGGTTTCCTCGAACTACCGAGGCAGCCTAGTTAAATTTTCGATCGGGATGTTTTACCCAAGTGCATCACGCACATAGTCTATAACCGAAGAACTGAAGCGCTGCGCAACGGCAGCGTCAATGTATATATAATAATTATGTAAATAACTGTATAGAAAATAATTTTTATGCGATTTTTATTGTAAATTTCTTATTACTTTATCTCTACAGTAGTAACTTATAAAGTTTTCACGGCAAAACTGACGCGCCGTTGCGCGGCGCTTAAGTTCTTCAGTCATAGACTATGTGCATGATACACTTGATAAAACAACGCAAGTCCTTTGCATATAAATCTTTCTTAATTACCTTTCAACTCATAAGTCCCATAAAAGTCTCGAAGTACTAGGGTAATTACTCATGACACTGTTTGCATTTTTAGAAATATGTCTCGAAATAGTCTTTAAGTACTAGGGTAATTACTCATGACACTGTTTGCATTTTTAGAAATAAAAACAATAGCAATTTTCCTTTTTTCTAAGGGATTATGAAACATATGTTTTTATAATTTTTTTAGAAACCGTTTAAAATAAAACAATCGTTAATTAATAAGCTTATATAAAATGCTAGTTTAAAATATTTGTCAGTGGATATGGAACTGAAAGCAATGGAGGGTAAATTTTTACACACAATTTCATGATTAAGTTTACATATCGTAATAAGAGTGGAACGAGCTATTTAAACTCTAGACTATTTAAATAATACAATCCCTAATCATATTTATTACGAAAGTATTTTTTATTACATTCGACAATCAAATTGGCAGGTACCCAAAATTTGTATGGAATGTGCGGTGATTGTCAAATACTGTAGCAAGATGGTACTAATATCGACAAATTATAGACTTTTGAAACATATGAGGCCATTATTTGCTCATCTTTTGCCCTGTGTCTATTTGCACCAAATCCACGTAATTTGCGCAATGAGATGATTTTTATTGAATTTTTTTTTACTACATTGTCAGTATGAGTTACTTTTTACTAACACACCCACGCACGCACACACACTCACATAAATATAATACTAAACTGTTAAATGTGTTTATATAAATATATTTTAGATTTGGCTTCAGGAATGCTATCCCTCACTGTTAGTAATTACCGAATAAAAATATTATAAATGGTCATTAAGTAAAAACAGTTAGATTAAGGAAAACAACCTCATCAAGCTCCATTTGCAGAAACGTCCATTTATTTTTATTACAGTCTTTTCCCTATCCATAATTTGCTTATTCTTTGTGTAATCAGGAGATAATTTCTGTTAAACTAAATTGTCATAATGTCATATCTGCTACATTTTTGATAAATTTTTTACAGACTGTGTAGTGAAAATGAATCATGCGGATGAGACTAAGATGAAACAGTTTTTATTAAAAGTAGGTGAAAATTTTATGTACTGTACAAAATTTTTCTCCAATGTTTCAAGTCTTCTATAGTTTGTAATATTTATTCTTACAGTACCATAATCCCGACATTACTAGAAAAGATGTATTTTTAGTGCTTAATCTTTATCGAAGTTTACATTGGAAAATCGAACTTTTTGGTTAGTATTTAGATTTATTATTAATATAATGGTAACTATACAAGTTTATTTAACTGTTTTAGTTTTTAACGATGGGTCTCGTAAAGATTTAATCAACTTGCAAGGAACCATTCCCGTTAGATTCAAAGGTAAGATTGATTTAAATTCCTGTACTATTTGTAGATTTGCGTGTATTTTTTATTGGGTTGTAATAGCTACAAATAATGTCCAGTTGTAAATGAGACATTTTCTCACCATTTAATTACTGTTATTATTATACTATTGTTATTCTTATTGTTTCTATTATTATTACTATAACTACCTTTATTATTATGATTAATGTTATTGTTATTTTTAATAGTATAAGAACGTTATTGTTGCAATGTAGCATCAGAAATTAGCAAATGGGCTAGCGTGTACATTAAGCATGCACCCACAGAAGAGCATACACGAAATATTTCGAATACTCTCTTGTGAAGGCGATTTTTAGCGACATGTCGTTTGCAATGTGACCACCCTTTTTGCGTACGTACAACTATGAGTGATCGTGATGATGAAAAAATGAAAAATTTTATGAGAGAAACTTATTAAACAAACGTGAAAAATTACTAGGAACGTAGCATTGGATAAAAATGTTCAGTTCAGCGGATAACAAGCTAGTCAGACATGGTCTAGAGTTTTAACAATTTCTTGTAAGACATTTGGGCTGTACTTCCGAATACTGTCTGCTACCCATCATACTGAAAATTAGTATTCCTAGGTATATTTTTTAACGTGCTGATCACGTATTAGACCTTCAAATTTTTAAAACTACCGCAGATGACGAATTTGTGTATGTATTGGGATCCGACCATAGTGATCCTCAAAAAAGTGTTTGTAATGTGTTCCGCCATGTTATTAATCTATAAAATAAATCTCACTACATATTGGGATCCCAAAACATCACATGATTGCGCCTAGGAGAAGAGGAGTGGATTCGTGTGGAAATGAGCATATAAGCGCCATAGAGATATTACTAAATAATATCTCTATGCTAGGTGCACATTTGGGAGACACGTGGAAGGGGTATACTAAATGTGTGCCTACGAGGAAAGGAGCGCAAAGCTGCGCTCAGTCTACCCCTCCCCGACTGGGCAGCTGTAGACCGGAATTTATTTGTATTCAGTTTATTAATGTTGAACATATAGTTGTATAGTGTTGTTTTGAGACAAGTTTTGTTAAAGTGATTCTGCAATTTGCTACGTGAATCGACAGTTTAAGTTTTGCAACAGTGGAAAAAAAGTCGATGTTCAAGTTTACTGAGTGGTTTTGTATTCGCACTTTGAGTGATATGAAAAGGAGGAAGTCAGTTGGACATTTTCAATAGCCAAAGGGCTACATATGACAAGGACTTATATAGTTTGCTGCCATAAAATGTGTAAAAACAAATGATGAAACTCCAAGAACTCTTCAACGGTCAGAAATGTATCAGTTTTGAATGGAACGTTTAGATCTGATACTGATAAAAGCTTTTGTTTTGAATTCGTAGATGCTTACCAGTGGGCCTGCAGTGACTTTGGAGGTGGCTGTTTGTTGTTTTGTTTTGGGCTCGACATCGAGGCCCTCTTCTGTTTACTCAGCCAGCCGTTGTGATTGTGACCCGAAGAACATCGCAAGGTTTAACCGTTGAGGTGAGGGAATTGAGTAGTTTGTTTTGCTCTGGAACATTCGACGGATGTCGTTCCTGGATTGCCGGCTCGGTGGATGGAAAGTTTGGAAGTACATGGATATACGCCGTGATACTGGATACGGGAATTCAAAGATTCAAATGACCCCGCGCCTTCGGCGCTCAGTTATAACTACACTCGCCAGACTGCGCTACACTGCGGCGCAAACTATGATAGTCTGTCTGGCATATGTAAAAAAATACAAAGCCAATAAGTCTGACCAACAGCAGTACTAAGCAGAGATTAGAAGGGAGATTGCCAGCGCCTATGGTAGAGAGTGTGTCGCTTTTTTTCCACTCTTTTGAGCGCCCCGTCGCGGCAAATCAGCCGAACTATACGTACGTTTCAGCAGCGGAGGAGAAGACCAAATTGTGCGTACGATAGGTACCTAGTAGAGGGGGAAGGAATATGTGCGTATACACGGGTATAGCTATATATGTTTTGTATTCTAGCTGCCTCGGCTCTCGGCTCCCGGCTCTCGCAGCTCGCAGCTCTCGCATGCATGCGTATACCTATATCTATTCCTGATGTGATGTTCCCTCAAAAGCGGTTTTGAATGTTGGACAGTTATTATATGTCCGGTCATATATTATTCATTAAATGTGTATTAAATACTTGTACAGCTAAATACTGAGTTTTCCTCGTATAAAATAAAAAATTGAGTAATAAAAACGTAAGCCCCGATATTTAATGTAACTTCTTGAAACTTGAT
>NW_019380328.1:383489-415703 GCF_000648655.2 Copidosoma floridanum | reverse complement strand
AATTTATTATATGTTTTTGTTTACTTACTAATAAGAATAGGTTATGTAACTTGAAAATCATGAATGAAAATGTAAAACATATGTAAAAGTAATGTGCAAAGATAACGATAAGAAATGTAACGGAAGCCCTCCAAACCCGAAAGGGACGGAGTATGAAATAAATAAATAATTAATAAATAACTAATAAGTTTTGTTGTTGCTTTTAAAAAAATCTGAACATGAGTTTGTAGTATTATTAATTGTAAATACTTATTATGAGAACTACAAAACAAATTCAATGTCAGTCGTTCATCCAGATAATTATGTGTGCAGTTAAAAGTTATTAAAAAAATAGATAATGTATTTAGCCTGCCTCTCATCTGAGTAATTAGGATATATACTCTATTAGGTTATAAGGTTTGGGAGATTTGGTAGTAGTATGGGAGATATTTTTGTATTTTTTTAATTTTCGCGCCTTGTGAGTAGTCGGTGGAAGTATAGTGGTACTCAACGCTACCATGCGCTTCCTTCCTCACTCACTCGCTCACGCGCGCGCGTTAGTTGCTTTGATAGCCTCCCTAGGACTGCGCTACTGAGCTCATCTGCCATGGTGCTGAGCTCGTCCAAGGTAGCTGTCTTCATGATCCGGAGGATGGCGTTAATCTGTGAAGGGAGAAGGTCAAGCCACCTGATTTTGAGGATCTCGTCCGTGACCTCGCCAGCCGCGAGGCTCTTCATTTGGCGCAGGAGTTGGGATGGCTTAGCATTTGCTAGCTGTAGCTGCCCGAAGAGCTTCCGCAGTTGAGTATCCGCAGAGTCTTGAAAGCGGGACAGGATCGCTGTCTTGACTGCCTTGAAACGCTCTGTAGCCGGGGGGTTGGCGATGATGTCCGAGAGCTCGGACACTGCTGCTCCGCTGAGGGCGCCGATGAGTTCGATGTATTGCTGACTGTCGTCTGTGACGGTGGAGGCCTCGAGGATGGTCTCCACCTGATGGGCAACCCATGCCGCGGGCGCCTCAGTTCAGAAGCGTGGAATCTTTTGGTCGGACATTGTGTTTGTACGCTTCTGCTGTTGTTGGGCCGACAGCTGCTGCTGCTGTTGTTCGACGGCAGTGAGGGCCGACTGTAGTTGGCCTTCCTCTTGCCGCTCCAAGCGACGCTGGTAGCGCTCGTCGCATCGTGTCACTTCGTGGTCCGTGTCTGCCAGCGTTGCGAACGCCGAGGTGCCGGCTAAGTGCGTGTCGCCTAGCAGGTCAGGGAGCGCTGGTGCGAGGGAGATGCCGCGATAGCACGTGGGTGGCTGTCCAGGCGTGCCCCGGCCCGTGTGGCTTGACGCGCAAAAATTCACTTACACTCACGCACCGAATAGTATTTAGAAGGTTGAGGGTTGGGCGAGCTAAGGCTCAGCCGCATCGGCCGCGACAAGAAAATGACTATATAAAAGTTAGGGTACGGCACACCACTTCGTTGCACTTGAGTGCGTGTGGCACCAAGTAGCGCGAGGGACGACCTCTTGCTTCTCGTGAACCAAAATGGCCGACCTCGGCGTGCTCGCCTTTGTTGCGTTTGTTGACGTGCAGCACTGTAGTCATGCGTAGCGGTAACGTGAGAGGGGTGGAGAGGAAAAATCGTTGGCTTGCCTCTTTTTCACAAACTTCCTCACGAGAAACACAAAAAAAAAAAAAAAAAAAAATTGTCACTGGGGCGAGAGGGGAAAAGGCCGTGAAGCCGCTGATGGTTGTTCTCTCTCGCTCTTGAAGCACTTTTCTGTTGTCTCTCACACGGCACTGCTTACCTTGACGAAGAATCCTGGCAGGATCGCCACTTTGGGAATTGATGTCACGCTGGAGCTCTTCCCGGAGCTGGAGGATACTTGAGGTGCGAAACAGAGCGTGGAATGAGCGATACGCAGTGTGAGACAAACTTATACTTATTTATTCTCGACTTAGTCGTACAGAGAAAGAGGGCTCGCTGTTTGTAGGCGAGGCGCGTGCTGTCGTCGTTGCTGCTTTCGAGCGTCGTCTCTCTTGATTTTCCGCCGAGAAGCTTGATTAGAGCTTCGGCTGGGGCGCCACGTATATATTGCATTAGAGGCAGAAGAGCATAGAGGTATAAAAATAGAGGGAGTGATCAGGCTACCAGTGTGTTACCAGAAGCGAGAGAGAAATGTACAAGAAGGCCCCTTTTTGCTATCTCTCTCTAACCAAACGGTTGGGAGAGGGAGAAGGATTTCTCAGTATCGAGAGTCGAGAGTCGAGACGAGAGCCTTACTGCGCATGCTCACCCAATTAGAGAAGGATAATAGAAGGGGCCTTCTTGCAGCTTTCTCTCTTGCACGTGGAAACATCTCACAGTACAGAGTTACATGGGGATAGCTCCCACTATTCTTATACCTCTATGCAGAAGAGCGAAGAGGGCATTCAAAATAGCCAATTAGGATAAGAGCAGAGAGAGATGCAAGACCAACACAATCTTTTTTCTCTGTCTATCATCTGTATGCGCTCACGGCTTGTTCGCTTCCTCTATTATCTTATCTCTATGATAGTAGACCAAGAGCTATGGCCAAACGGTGGTCAAAATTTTGACCAGCCGCCACTCTCATTAAAATTAAGGAACCTTATGATTCGTCAAAATCTGAAATATTGTGGTCATATTTTATAGTGGTGAAGAGTTATGTAGTAATTATAGTAGTGCTGTATGGTATTTTTCATCAATCAGCCACAATTTACACCAATAGGTAGAAATTAAAAAGTTGCTAAACGGACGTACTATTTGCGTCAAGATTAGAATGCATCTTGTACCTGAAAATCAACCCCCAAAAATATAGATTTTTTGTTCTTATTTATGGTGTTATCTATAATGCATCATCCATTATCTCAGATGAGTATTATAGATACGATCGGGTAGGGAGTCTATATTTTTTAAGATCGATTTTCGGGTACAAGATGCATTCCAATCTTGCCGCAAATGGCGCTATTAAACTTATTAGTTTCTATCTATTTGGATAAGTTGCGGCTGGTTAATAAAAAAAACTATACGGCACTCTTATAATTACCACATAACTCTTTACTACTATAAATTATGACTGAAATATTTCGGAATTTTACGAATTATAAGGTCGCTTAATTTTGGTGACAGTGGCGGCTGGTTAAAGTTTCGACCCTTCTTTGGCCTCAGTTCTTGGTCTATAAGAACTATTCTATTTCGATTCATATACATAATAATATAATAGAAGAAGCGAAGAAGCCGTGACCGCATACAGATGGTAGACAGAGAAAGAAGATTGTGTTGGTCTTGCATCTTTTTCTGCTCTCATCCTGATTGGCTATTTTAAATGCCCTCGTTTGCCTCTAATTCAATATATATACCTACTGCTCTACTATAACTACTACTATATACAGTCAAGCAGCATCCAATTAATGCAGAGGGCAGAGAGAGAAGCAAGACCAAAACAGTCACCTTCCTCTGTCTACTGACTGTACGCTTTTACTTACAGAAGAATATACAATTCGCTTTCTCTATTAAACTATCTTTATGTTATTATCATAGAGGTATAAGAATAGAGAGGGAAAGTGCTATACTAGCCAATTAGCAGCAGTGACCAGTGATAGCATAATTAAGGGTAACGGGTCATCTGTCCTTGTTACCAAAGCCACGTTATTGGCTACTTCTTCATCCTGAATCCTACAGTTGATTCAATCTCATGTAGGACTCGACCAATAACATAACTGCCAGACAAAGACAGATGCCCCGTTACGTAGCGAATTCTGCTGTCGCATATGACGCCCCCTTTTCTCCTCTATTCTTATTACCTCTATGGTTCTTATACCTCTATCCGTGTGTTCTTGTAAATGTCTCTCCGACAACTTACCGACAACTTAATTATGTCTTACAATATCTTGCGTCGTGTTTACTTACCGACAACTTAATTATGTCTTACAATATCTTGCCTCATGTTTAAGTTGTCGGTAAGTTGTCGGAGAGCGTTACTGGAACATACCCTATGAGTAGTATTGAGTACTCGACCCGAAGTTAAAGGTCTATACACGATCGTAGCTTTATTCGTATCGCAAAAAGTTGTGTCTCCCACTGTAGGTAAACAGTATTTTAGCCATCTCATTGTATCTACGAAGAATTTGTTCCCGTCAATTGTAAACTGTTACGGTTAAAATAAGTAATTAAGCTACAAACAAGTTATTTAATGAAATTCACGTTTCTACTGTAGAGTCATTTTTTAATTATATACCTATTTCTCAAAATGAACATAACTTCTGCTGGTAAGTGTTGAAAAATTGTTTTCTTGAATCCAAGTAAAATGAGTTGTTAATTTAAAAGTTTAAAGAATAGTAGGCTGTTACATGTTATGATCTCTAATGTAGATGGTAATACTGAATTATGATTTTTGCAGCAGGGATCATATCTTTGCTGGAGGAACCCATACCAGAATTGAAAGTCTTTGCACTTCAAAAATTAGATAAGGTAGTTGATGAGTTCTGGCCTGAAATCTCCGAAGCAATTGAAAAAATGTAACTATATCAAGTATACCGTAATATTTTAAAGCTTAACGATATGACTAACACTATTGTTGTTAATATCTCACACTCTCAATAATAATAACTTTTAAAATCGGTGTAAGAAAATTGAACAATTATAAGAAGTATATAATTTACAAATTTCTGTCTACAAAGTGAATAAGTTGTTTTGTCTCAAAAGTTATGTTGCACTAATGTACAGAAAGAGCTTTATAAACTGCTGCACGATTTCTTTAAACTCTTACTCTCTCCTATTCCTTACATTCAAAATTGTCCCTAATCATCAAATTCTTGCTACCTTGTGCATGGTTAGATAACATGTTTAATAAGTACAATAGTATAAGTAGTGCACAGGAAAATTGGTCCCTGGTTTTAAAGAGACCTATCACAACTTATAAAATGTAGTTTAATTTCAATTCGTTTTATTTTGAATATTTAGTTTCTTGTATGTCAAGCTATGCAAAATTTTGTACTATTTTGGTTTTGTTAAATTACACCGTCTACAGAAATGTATTTTGACTTTTTTTCAAGGGTTTAACAGGTGAAATGTTGAGAAAACGATCAAATTCCTAAGTATGACTGTTAACATGAAACGTATTTTTCATAACAATAGAGCTTGAACTTCTTGTGTAGGGTCTTAAGTAGGCTTGTGTTGGCTAAAAAAGTGTATCTAAATTAAAGAAATCAACAAAAGAACACCTTAAACAAAAGCTTATGCATTTCTAAAAAAAACAAAAAAAAAAAAAAATACCTTAACATTAACACCAGTACGTTTTGGACTTATGATCATGTGACCCCTGCTTAGTAAGTACACTTACTGAATTCACCACAATAATTTTATTACTAAAGCTTATATCACACTGATTAA
This sequence comes from Copidosoma floridanum, assembly GCF_000648655.2. Next base: position 410,322 of record NW_019380328.1, on the reverse strand, counting down.
AAGAGTTTAGACTGTTCATATCTGTCCACTTGATATTAAATGATCAGCGGTTTTACAGTTTCATTTGATAATAATTAATAAATTGTCTTAATTTATATGAAATACCTAATGTTGTTATGGAGTACTGGCAAGCTGATAACATGTGTGTTTTCATAATTAGAAGATCTGACGTTTGTATTATGTTGATTCTTTTATTTTCATAGATCTTCTATTTGTCTTTTGGTTGTCTCAGTTCAATTAAAATCAGTAAGGCTAGTTTCAATGCCGTAATAGTTTAATTGTGGACCTTATGCACATTCTCATAGTTTCAAATTTCATGTTTGTATAATCAAAGTAAACATAAGGTACATGCTGCTACATGGTGTTTATACAAGTCAGACGAAATCAAAATACTCCTCTTAAGTCACTATTTATCTATTATTAAGTATGCTAAATTACTTTTGAGAGTTTTTTGGCTCCATGGCTTGAACTAAAATACCTTTCAGCTTATCCGTTATGTTCTAATCAGCATTAGTATCACCATTGGCCAAAAATATAACTGCAATAATTCGGATAAACAAAGCTGAACAATCTAAGAATGTTAACAATTTAAGTGATATTAAGAAAATATATAATGAAAGTGAATTTCTGATTTTATTCTTCCCCTCACCGCGTCCCGCTAGTCCCATGTACGCCACTCCTCTTAGACGGGGCGAAATTAGCAATCGACCGGGAAGATTAATTCGCCCGCAATTTTTTTGCACCATCTAGTTAAAAATGTGCTACTGCATGGGGAAGTACAGTTTGCAGGGCGGAAATGTGGTCAGAAATTGTTTAAACAAATTTTTTTAAAACAATTTATAAAAATTAACTTTTTCAAGAAAAAAAAATTGCTCCTTATTCTTTGGCCCATTCCTAGCAAAAAATCCATTGGGATGCATATACCTAAACCCTATAGATTTCGAGTAAAAAACTCAAGTTTAAAAAAATGCGTTTTTTGCGATATTTGATCACGTGTTACTCAGTTATTGGTGCGTTATTTGTAACTTACCAGGGCTCAAATTTTACGTTGAAGCGTGCACTTTTAGATAAACAAAAAATTTAGAAACGTTAGCTGCTTGGCAAGAACGGTATTGTTGATCTAAGCGTAGTCATTTTTGTACCTACCATCCATGAATGCGTATACCTGAAGGAGGGAAATCAACAGGGAAAATTAATTCGCCTGCAATTTTTTTGCACCATCTTGTTTAAGATATGCTACTTCATGGGGAAGTACAGTTTGCTAGGTGGAAATACGGTCAGAAATTGTTTAATCATTTTTTTTTCTAACAAAATACAAAAAATCAATAAATTCGTAAGAAAATAGTTATTTACGTAAAAACTGCGGAAAAGACGATTTCCCGCACGAGTTGTGATTGACTCGTACGAGTGCCGGAGTTAACGGGAACGAGTACCAGTTGAGCACACGAGTGTGATCGCAAGGTACAAGTTACCGTCACCGGCCACGAGTGGGAGTCTATCACACGAGCGCGGGAAATCGTCCCGCACGAGTTGCGTACAAGTTTTTTCGCAATGTGTGAGGAAAATAGGTACAAAATAGGTTTGAATTTTGATTTCCAGTGTGTAGCAAAATTTTTTCCGGTGTGTGGCAAAACCTTTTCCACACACCTTTTCCGCACACTGTGCGGAAAAACCTTTGCCGCACACCTTTGTCGCACACTATGTGGGAAAATCGATTTTCCACACTAATACCAGTGCGGAAAACACCCATTTTCCGCACACTATTATGAAAAAACTTGTACGCAACTCGTGCGGGACGATTTCCCGCACTCGTGTGATGGACTCGCACTCGTGGCCGGTGACGGTAACTCGTGTGCTCAACTGACACTCGTTCCCGTCAACTCCGGCCACTCGTACGAGTCAATCACAACTCGTGCGGGAAATCGTCTTTTCCGCACTTGTTACGTAAATAACTATTTTGTACTGCTGTGATCAAAACGAACAAAAAATTTCTGAACACATTTTTCTCTAAAGTTAATAAATTTTGAGTGAAAAACTCTTGAAATTCCAAAAAACACGGATTTTGCTATTTGTAGGTTTCTAAAGCGGTAGCATGGAAATGTTTTTTAATGTACAAAAAATTTGAACGACTTCTTTGAAGCTTAAAATACAGTATTAAATCAAAATGCATTTTATTCCATGTACATGTAACTAGATCTAAATTAATTTGGTTACAAGTATCTGAATAATACACTAGTACCTGTATTTAAGACAAGAAGCCCTCTGCCAAATGGCTTAATAAAAGCATGTCACTATAAAAATCATGTTATTTATACAGTAGCACATCTTAAACAAGATGGTGCAAAAAAATTGCAGGCGAATTAATTTTCCCTGTTGATTTCCCTCCTTCAGGTATACGCATTCATGGATGGTAGGTACCTACGCTTAGATCAACAATACCGTTCTTGCCAAGCAGCTAACGTTTCTAAATTTTTTTTTATCTAAAAGTGCACGCTTCAACGTAAAATTTGAGCCCTGGTAAGTTACAAATAACGCACCAATAACTGAGTAACACGTGATCAAATATCGCAAAAAACGCATTTTTTTAAACTTGAGTTTTTTACTCGAAATCTATAGGGTTTAGGTATATGCATCCCAATGGATTTTTTGCTAGGAATGGGCCAAAGAATAAGGAGCAATTTTTTTTTCTTGAAAAAGTTAATTTTTATAAATTGTTTTAAAAAAATTTGTTTAAACAATTTCTGACCACATTTCCGCCCTGCAAACTGTACTTCCCCATGCAGTAGCACATTTTTAACTAGATGGTGCAAAAAAATTGGGGGCGGATTGATCTTCCCGGTCGATTGCTGATTTCGCCCCGTCCATCTCATCCCTCTGCAGTGCTACACCAGCAGTGGAGTCCCCTCTACACCTCCCTGCATCACACCCTACCCCTCTGTCCCACGCCATTTCCTTCTTCTTCACACTGCATTACACCACACATTTTGAATTTCATGAATTTCATTTCTTTTAACCCACAGGTTCCAAGTAGATGTAAGCCCCTAACCTCTTGCATACTAGTCGAGATAAGGGCTATCCAATATGCCATGAGCAGTCCCCGTATTGAAAATTAGATTACTTCTTGTGGTGTGGTTAATATCTTATTTCCAGTATACATTTTTATGTACAGTTTAAATATTAATTTAGCTTGATAATAAATGACAGTAATACATAAATAATTTATTCAGTGAATCAATTTTTTTAGTTAAACGTTTTTTTCGAAAACTTAAAAAAAAGTAGTATGTTTTAGAAGAGATGCTTTTCTATGTTTTAATGAACATTTATTAACTTATCATTAATTTGTCACTTTTGAAATAAATAAATAATTGTCTATACAGTTATTAACATTTTTTTAAACAAAACCAACATTTTAGGTATTAAGTATGGAGTAGGAATAAGTGTGTGAGCGTATGAAACATATATGAGCGTGATGCATAAGATGTAAACAGCGTAGGCGGTAAAAAGTTGTTTTTAAATCATCAGAAGATTCTGCCATATAATTTTACAGTAATATTACTTTATACTTATTTTGTACCTCACATGACTGCGGCCTGGTAAGGTTTATTTTTTAATTTTAACACTGACAGTAAACTAAAATAAAGACCTTAGTAGTTCTTGAACAACTGATCAATGTATAATCTACCATTCCTTTATGACAAGTTACATGACTAACTGTAGCTTTTTTTTTCTATGAGAAGTGCACCACAGAAGTCCTCAATCAGTTTTTCAGAGCATGCGTGTGCCAAAATTGTTTTATTGTATCTAAAAGAATGTTTTGGAGGCCATTCCTTCAGCAAACGTACCAACATGTATCAACATAGTTTTATGATAATTTCTATTTAAATTCTATGTAACAATCCTACAGGTAAAGCACGTATTTCAGTATTTTATGCATTTCTCCTTACTCAATTGAGCTACCCTATTAAAGATGTCCAATAGAAACCATTAAAAAATCTTTTAATTTCTAATAGGCTTTTGCACCTGTAAAATCAGATAAAAACTGATGATATTCGAAATAAATTTTAATTTTTTTTTGTACAAGCAGGACATGATTAAACATAAGTAAAACGACAATGTAAGGTCCTACCATCTCGATGACAACATCAAAACGGTGGAACTGAAGTATTTTACATGCAAATTAAAAAAAAAGTTAGTTAACTATTATGTTACGTAGAAAAACGGTGGCTTGGGGTGCACGCAAGATAATGAGAACATTTTTATTCAACAATCCTTTATTACTTCTATTCGTGAGGGAAGAGCGTATTATCAACCAAATCGTCTCAACTCTCACGGCAGACTCCTCTCAACCCTCTTGACCGACTCTCTTAAACTTAAAGCAGATAGAACGAGCTCTGATCGCTTTCAGAATGACATGTAGCGCCCCCGCCAGTGAAATAAGTTAAAAACCTGAAGGGAAGCCAGTGGTATCAAATCCACGTAGTTTATAGATATTGGCCAGGTGCATGTCATGCAGCGCCACTCCTAGTGTCAGAATCATGCAACCGCAGGTACCCACATTATACGTCAACAGCATCCAACGATGCACACTTTTAGTAATAATCAATTAATTAGCAAAAAATTAGTATATTTATTCATCTGATAATGGATGTAATTATAAAAACAGGCTTTAGGAATATCACTCACTCGATTTGTTTTATCTCTGAAGCCGTAAAAAAAAATAAGCAGTTGGTTGAAAGTAGTCATGTGTGCGATGTTACGGAATTTCAAAGTGACGGAGTGAACAATTTGACAAGTGCCGTCGTAATAAGGCAGACCTCGGTTACTTTAGCTCCATACAAAGTTAACCTGTATGTACGTTTTATTCAGATTATTTTGAAAATTGTCTAAGTTGCAATGCACATGAAAATTACCTTTATTTACAGTTAGATAATCATCGAAATTTATGTAATTTTACTCCATCTGTCTTTGCGCTACTGTTACACAGAACAACACAGCGTTTTCTTACACCTATATTTCATAAACGTTTAAATAATGGAAACCTCAATGATATATAACGCTTCCTCGTATTGTAATGAGCTACAAGTTAGTAAAATTTATTTGCAATGTGAATAGTGTTTAACGTAGACCTCTTTTCTTTTTTTAGTCCCACGTCGATTTTTAGTAAACAATGTTCATACAAAAAATAAAAATGATTACATTGATTCGAAATAAACGTTTTTGTAGGAATTTTTCAATATAGTGTCATTACCCATTCTATTTTGGAAATTGTATTTTCTCGATACACGTGCGTAAAAACAATTGTTTGGATAACAATTTTTCAGGATAAACAGATAAACAGCTAATAATAATAAAATAAGTGTGTAGTAAATATTTTACTGAACACGATTTTTTGTATGGTGAATGGATTAAAATCTCTTAATTTAGTACTACCCCTTGATGACTTCAGAAGTCATTAAAATTTTTAGTTGCTTAATGACGACAATGTCGATACACAGATTTTTAATGCAGATTTTGCAAATACTGTGTTATCATCAAATATTAACTTCAATACCAATAAATCTATCGAACACGTTTCCAACGACAAGTTAGAAAGAGAAATAGAGTCATTATAAATAAAATTAGCTAAAAGTGTTAAATCCAAAGAAAAAACAGAAAAAGTTGCAAAATTTAACTTAGCAAAAGTACAAGCTTTAAAATCGAGCAATAAGAAGTTACAAAAAATTTTCACAAAAAGAAGAGCAGAATAATTAATGTATAGGAAAATGTTACGAAATGTTCTGAAAATAAATTTTTTTTTTAATTTTCAAATATCGAATGGAAATGTTTTATCATTATTTTAATGCAAGTAAGTCGTGTAAAATGTTTAAAGTAGCTAAGTAATAAAAAAGATATAGCTATCAATTGATGTTACAAGTCACCCAAACCATACTGGTACTAGCGAAATAAAAAATATGTTTCACTACTCTTATTAAGTTAGTAAAAAAGTGGGTCAACGAATAAGATTTGTCACCCAGAAAGACAGGGAAATTATTAAGGATTTTAAAAGGAAAAAGTGGAAGAATATCAGAAAAGGTTATAAAATGTGTTTTGTTATGAAATGAAATGAGTACAAACTCGTGGTGAGAGTATGATACAAAAAAAGATGTACTAAAAGTATTTCATGACTTAAGAGAGTTTGGTTGTTCTGCACAAAGAGGTAACCATGTCTAAGTACTTATGGTAAGCGGTAGGCAGTCAGATTAGAGGTAAACCATTTCCTATTGTGTATGCAACAACAGTGTGAGCAAAAACGCACTTCACAAATTAATGTTGGATAATATTAAGGTAGTTGTTTTCTAAATCAAAAGTATCTAACAAGGTACGAAATTTTCAGCAAAACTAATATAGGTGTCGAGAAATATGTGTAAAAAATTTGAGACGGATTTGCCACGTCGTTATTGAAATGTCCTCGTCAAAAAATTACTCTTTTAACATTGGAGCTATGATGCAAACACTACATTATTTTTAAAAGTGTAACTTCCCGCATATCTGTAAACAATTGAAAATACTGAAAACTACCTTAGACAGTAAAGAAACACATATATTTTTAATAGACCAGAAAAAGAAGAAGCTCAGACCCCTCGTTTGAAAAAAAAGTGCAGAAGTAAGTTTGCTCCCTGTTTTAAAAGCTTTTTGTAGTGAGGATCAATAATAAATTGTTTTGGACAGCTGAATTTATTTGGAAAATTGTTTTTTAGCCCAATAACGGCATGGAAACGTACTTTTCTAATCGTAGCATTTTTCCTGTTGGATTCATGAAAAAATACCTCAAATAAAAAACGTAGGTACTCAAAAGATCTACAAAATAAGCCCTGACAGTTAACAATCAGGTAATTGTTTTAGTTGCAAAATGTAAATAACCGCTAAAATCGCGGTTTTTTAACAATTTTTTCATAACTAATAAGAAATCAATGTGAAACGTCTGGAAACGCAAAGAAATTTAAGCTCTTGTATGGCACTACAACACCTCCAAACCTGGATGTTGTATGTTTAACCGTTTTTGCACTATTGTAATTGTTTATAAAAAAATAGTTTTTTGACGATTAATTTCTACAGCTGGACAGCAAAAGCTTTTTTTGTTTGTAAGGAGCTTAACTAAATGTCTCTTCTACGCGTGGCTGGCGCGGAATCTAATATCGTGCGCTCAAAATCGCTCGCGGTCGAAAAATCATCGATATCTCGGCTTCTGTCGGTTTTAGAATAACTTGTTTTTAAATTAGGGTAGCTCGCGTGAATATCAACTTCTGTGTACGTTATTTCCGGTTTAAAGCTTATTTACGGGTTCTAATGAGCCTCTTTCAATTATTATTTTTCAATTTTTGGTTTTTACATTATTTATGTCATTTATGTTTGACGTAGCAAATTGAATTGTGGATTTAACAATATAATAAACAGTTCAGGGTGACTTTTTCACATCTTAAATCATCTGTGTAAAAAGGTTAACAGCCCAGGAAAAAAATTCTATACCTACACCCATGTTAACGCTCATAGATACACTAATACGAACCCAATGTTTTTACCTTAAGAAATTGGATAGTGAAAGAAAACGACATGCTGACGCGATCACAGTGAACACCAAGGCATCACATGATAATGATCCCTCTAACGACGACATCGATCAGGACGAAAAAAAGCGTAAAGAGGAGGAAAAACAGGATGCCGAAATTATTGAAAGAGTACCGAAAAAGTTTCGTCAAAAAGCTGCAGATATCGTACGCCAATTGCGCGCTACTGGTAACTTTGAGTGGAACAATGAACATCCCATTTTCATTAGTGGCCTTTACATACCATAGTCAAACATTGTCGATGTGGTAAACGATGCGTTGCGGGACAGGAAAAAACGCACACTGGTGGGGCGTGATCAGTTTGAAGTGGCACTTGATATGGCAAACATCCCGGAAGAGTGTGTCGGAAACGCCCGAATATTAAAATTACTGATGGACGACGAAAAATAAAAAAAAGTTTTTTAAAATTGTGCCTCCGTTGAAACAAGTGCGAACAAGACGTTGATTGCGCGGAAAAGTGACCAAGGCAAATATACAGAAGTAGAACTCAAGGAGGGGAAAAAATAGTGCTTTCGACGCTTTAATCAATTTGTTTCATCGAGATGCATGTACCTAGATACAAATTTTTCGATCCTGGTTCGAAGCTATCAAAGCGCATTGAGCAAGGTGATCCGGGTATAAGCCCCTTGGATGAAGCATGTCGTCAACACGGTCTTGCCTACGCTACGAAGAAGAAGGGTTAACGTCTAAAAGCCGATCGGGTGTTGGCTGAATGTGCTTTTTCACGTATGCTTGCCGGAGAATCACCACCAGATGAGCAAACAGTCGCTTTATTGACAGCATGTTGCATGTGTAGCAATGTTACATTATAGAAGATTTTCTCGCGCATTAAAAGAGTCATTGGATCTAAATCTAAAAAGAAATAGAATAAAGCATAATACTTTGCAAAAAAATTACTACGAAGCGTCGCAACCCACTACAAAAGCTGGTGGTAACACCCCAGCACTCGCGAGTGCCGTGAAACATAAATATCTGTGATTAAACGTAATTAGTTGGCTAGAGTCAAGATGCCTATAACTTACATAAACTCATGAGGAATTTTTTTCCCAGAAAAAGCTATAACGTGCCTAACTTTGACAACACGTCGGAAGCTGGCTTAATGGATTTGAAAGCATGAAAAACTTACAATGATGGCTACGCTGATGTTCTCATTGTCATCGACGTTGTCAGCAAATACGCTTAGGTGGAAATTATTAATGGTGAAACATCAAAGAACATCGCCAAAGCATTTCAACATACTTTTTCAAAAAGTGACGTTCGTACACCAATGTGTCTGCAAACGGATAAAGGTAAAGAATTTGTTGGTTCTGAAATGCAATACGAAAAAATCAAAATAAATATAGAATAGCACGTGGCCCACAAGCAAAGGCTGCAATAGCCGAACATTTTATTAGAAATATTAAAGAAAGAATGTGGCGATACTTTACGCACACAAACAATCGACGCTTCGTAGATTTTTTCCAAGTATAACAGAGTCATACAATCGCACGAAGCATTCGTCAACAAAGATGACACCAGCTTTGACTCGTCAACAAAGACGAAACCAGATGACAGATTTTGCACAATGTTGCGCGAGCACGAGAAAACATAAAGCAATTTTATGACAGGCATATTTATTAAAAACAACGTTGGGGATGTAGTTCGTATCAGTAAGATGAAATGTGTCTTTGCCAAAGGTTACGAAAGTAGTTGAACTTTAGAATTGTTTAGTATCGTCCACCATCAAAAAGAGCAAGTTAAAACCTATTAATTTATGTCTTTACATTTTTGAAGCACGAGCGAGCGAGCGAAGGAGCGAGAAATTGAACGTGGCTTTGCACATATGCATCTATATATGTATATATTATTCGTACGTATACCGTTCCGCAGGCAGGGGATCTGTTTTGTCTGTCTCCCTTCCTCTCTCTCCCTCCCTCTCGCATGTGCTCAGTGGTACTCCATAATTACTCTATCTATATATATTCTATAGCTTCTCTCTATCTCTATGTATATAAAGTAGACAGTCAATCGGTCAGAAAAATTACCAGTGCAAGCGAACAAAATAAAATAGTCGAGTGGCCATCCATCCGATGACCACCCGCGACCAATTGTGCTTCACTTTCCAGATTAACGAGACTGCAGCTCTACCGCTGCGCCACCGAGTCGATGGTAGGTACACCTATACTGTTGCATGGTGCAAATCGTAACTTGGTTATATTATGAGCTAAACTGAGCCCCTGTTACAGCTAAGGTACTGTGAGGTAAATAATGTCTGACACAAAACACCGCTTGATCTCTTTGAAGTCTTCGAAAAACATAGTAAAAATCGTTCTTTTTTTCCATTTATCTTTTCGTATGTACATATGTATGTAAAAACGTACTTAAAATATTAAATATGTATAATAAGACAACTTTGGAAAACAAGAAAAAAAGTATCGCTGTATCTTGAAAGGGAAGCTAAATTGACTAAAAATAACAATTTCTACGGGTTTCCTGAAGGGGATGTCCATAACCGAAGTGCAGAAATAGAGAGTTCTTAGACTATGAGCAAACATAACCTCAATTTTTTTATTTTTTGACTGTATCTTGAAAAGAACAAGTCAAAAAAATTTTTCTATTCAGCATGGCATGTTTGAAAAATTAATACGTACTTTGACAAAACCTTCAAAAAAATTTTGTTACAACAAAACCTTCCAAAATTAGAAAAAAGTCTTATCTCGAAAAGGAAGTCAGATAGGCCAAAAATAATTCCACTTAGAGAAAACAATTATTGAGGTGCGAAAATATGTTACATGGATTCATACAAATAATCGTAATAATTTTAAAAATAACAAGTCATACCTCATAGGCAATGCTACAACCTTTATATCGTACCTATAAACTGATTTATTTTCTGCTCTCTATGATGGATTATAAAAAAATTGTCACGTGACCAAAACTTATAATCTTTTTATTAATTTTAAGATCAGTAAAAATTAGTTAAGCACGGGTAAATTTTCATAGTAAATTATAAACTAGTATAAAAAACTAATGAAATGAATATTTAAAATTTTACAATGGAAAATAGCTATATGTCTATTGTTTTCCTCAATCTTAATAAGATTGTTAAGGATTTACTATATCTATAAATTTTATAAGGGTAACTAATATATGTACAAGCGTAAAGTGTAATAGATAAGAGTAGGGAGAGAATGAATGCGGTGCTGCGATCAGTGTATACAGTCAGTCGCTAGTTGATAACAGTAACGTGTGGTTCTGTTTGAGTAGTCCGACTCCAGTTGGCGTATGCCAGTTGTTTGTGTGAGTCAGGCAGTTAGCTGTGTGAGCGTGAATCGCTGTAAAGATACCTTACGTGTACTTACCTTATGAAGTATACTATTATAAAGTTACAAATTTAATAAATATTAAATATTAATTTAATAAAATTCTAAAACTAACGTGCAGTTCTTTATACCTTTTTTTTGTCTGATTTTATTATTCTATATTATAAAAATAATTATTAAATTAAAAAGCTTAATTTAACAAATCAGAAGTGGGATAAATATATAAGATAAAACAGACAAAGACGATACACGGTGTAGATTGAAATTTAAATCAAGAGAAAAGGAACGCTGTAGATTTTAATGAGTGATATCGATGAGTTTGAGGACTTTATTGAAAATCGATTGACAGACGTTATAAAAAAAGGCAGCAAAATAAACGAGAAAGAAGCAGAGTTAGCGATAGCAGAAATTGAGAGGCAGAAAAGAAAACGAGAAGAAGAAAGACAGCAACACGAAATTGACATAGGAAGACTTATGTCGAAAGTGCAAGATTTAGAAAATGCTTTGAGTTTAGCCAGTACAGCTAAAAATACAGCAGACCCAGAAGAAGCATCAGGTATAAAAACAATTTTGGTTTCGTTGGGAGAAATTATGAAAAGGCAAACTAATGTAATCGAACAAGTGCAACGAGAAAATGGTGGTAATCAACAGGGACAAGCATTGTCTCTATCAAACGCACAAGACGCCATAAGTGAATTTTTTGGAACGGAAGGGCCCGAGCAATCTAGAGCATGGATAACCGAATTATTGAATTTAAAAATTTTGCACGGTTGGTCAGATGCTATAGCTTTTAGCATTGCAAAAGCACGCTTAAAAGATGGAGCAAGGAAATGGTTAATGGCTAAAGTTGACACTATTTTAACTCTCCAAGAATTTGAACGAAGTTTCATTTCTACCTTTACGTATGCGCGTACACATAGTGAAAAATTAAAGGACATGGTTAAACGTGTGCAAAATCCACGTGAAAATTTACAAAGTTATTTGTTGGATAAAGTCTGGCGGTGTAACGGACTAAATTTTTCAGTAAAGGAAATCGGAGAAGAAATCGCCACGGGAATTTACTCGAGGGAGTTGTCTCAATATTTACTTGGGAGAAATTATACTACTACCGACGAAATGATTCAAGATTTGATAAAGGTAGAAAAGATTTATGAAAGTCGTCGAGAACAAGCGTTTGAACGTCGTAATATAAACAAGAAAGAAAATCAAGCAGCTCTACCTTGGCATGGAAAAACACCGAATTCCGAGAAATCATCAACAGAGGCAGAAAAGTCTACTAAGGCACAGGGTGCGAAGAGGACATCGGAGCATCGAGGTGATATAACATGTTATAATTGGGGTGAAGCGGGACATCTAAAGCGTGATTGTCAACAACCGAAACGAGAGGTAATTTGTTATAAGTGTAAACAAAGCGGACACGTTCCGTCTTGTTGTTCTAAGAATAATGGTGTTAAAATCGAGGAAATTAATATGGTTTTAAATAAAGGCAATGATCAAACAGAGGGAAAATTTATTCGCGAAATACAAGTTGGCTCCCACGTGTATACCGCTTTATTAGATTCTGGGTCATCGGTCTGTACAATAAAAAATTATATCGTCGAATTGGAGCAATTTCAAGTAAATAATAATAAAATTATTTTAACCGGTTTTGGGGATTATAATGTAGAATCTCGTGGTGCTATATACGAATTTATAAAATTAAAAGATTTAAAAGAACGTAAATTGCAATTATTAATTGTACCTGATTTTGCGCAAAAATACGATATGATTTTAGGTCGACCGTTAACTGAAGCATTAGATTTAGGGTATATTCGAAGGGGTTATGACTTAACATTTTTCGAAGTTGAACCAAATGAGTATCAAGATAAGTCGCGTAGTACAAAAGTACAATCAGTAAATGATATCACCGTTAATTCGGGAGAAATAAATTGTATTGAAATTAATTATAATAATCAAGAGTTGAGTATGCCTGTAATAAATGAAGGAAATAAAAATTGTATAATTAAAGCAGGTCAAAATATAGGAGAATCTATATTAGGTATTGAGACAATAGAAAATACGGAAAAACGTGAAAATCAAATTTTGTTAGATGAAATCATTGTTGACGAAAGTATAAATAATGAACAAAAAAACGAATTATTGCAAATATTAAATGATTATCGTGAATGTATAGCTAATAATATATGCGAAATTGGAAAGACAGACAAAATAACGATGAAAATTGAATTAGAAAAAGAAATAACAATAAATTCAAAACCTTACAAATTAAATGCTCGTGATCGAGATGATTTGGACAAGATAGTTAACGAATACAAAAGAGAAGGTATTGTTACTGATACTGATTCCGCATATATTAGTCCGGCATTTGTAGTGCGAAAAAAGGATGGGACGGCTCGCATGGTGGTTGACTATAGGAGATTGAATAAAGCTACCAAGCCAGTTCCTCATCCAATACCTAATTTTGATGATCTTTTAGAAGAATTAAATAACGCCAATATATTCATTACATTAGATTTAGCGTGTGGTTATCTCCAAATGCCACTGGAGAACGAGTCAAAGAAATATACGGGGTTTTCCACTGAAACACAAACAGGGCAGTTTGAACGAGCAATGTTTGGACTCGCAAACGCACCTCGTTATTTTGCAAAATTGATGCAGCGAGTTTTGGGTGATGCTCGTCGCGAAGGCATGGTGTTTCATTTCTTTGATGACATATTTATTTATGCAAACAATTGGAAAGCGCTGATGAATAATTTGATTAAAATTTTGGAATTGTTAAAGGATGCCAAATTAACATTAAATTTACCCAAATGTCGTTTCGGAATGTGTCAGATAGAGTATTTAGGGTATATTATAGGAGAAGGTAAAATTTTACCGGGAGAAAGGAAAATTGTTGCGATTGGGAATTTTCCGACACCAACAAATAAACACGAGCTGAGACGATTTATTAGATTGGGAAGCTTCTTTCGCCGGTTTATTGTGAATTTCGCAGCTATTATAAAGCCTTTGACTATTCTATTGAAGAATGGTAATGAATTTAAATGGGAAAATGCCCAAGAAAAAGCTTTCCAAGAAATAAAGTCAAAACTTGTGTCGAAACCGATTTTGAAATTGTATAACGCGAAAGCTCACCAGACTGAACTATACACAGACGCTTCTGCTATGGGGTTAGGTGCCATGTTGTTACAAGCAGATGAAAATAAAGATCTACAATTGGTTTATGCTGTTAGTAAAACAACTTCAGAAGTTGAATCAAAATATTATTTAAGTAAGTTGGAATTAATGGCAGTAGCATGGGCGTTGAAGCGTCTACGACCCTTTATAATCGGTCTGAAATTTACAATTTATACTGATTGTCAAAGCCTAATACATTTAAATGCTTGGAAAACAAACAATGCTCAAGTGGCCAGGTGGATCAGTGAAATATCGGAATTCGATTTTGAATTAAAGCATAAAAGTGGAGAGAAAATGAAACATGTTGATGCTTTATCACGTGCTCCAGTGATCAGTAAAAATAAAGAAATTAATATTATAACAAATGAACAATTACAAGAAGACGAATTGATGATATTTCAAAGATCTGATCTAAAAATTAAACAAATCATTCAAATTTTGCAAAAAAAAGAAGGTTGTGAAAAAGAGGAGAAATCGGAGGCTAAAAATTATTTATTACGAAACGGTCTATTATACAAAAAAATAAAGCGAAATGACAAACAACTTGAACTTTATGTAGTACCCGACGCTATGAGAAAATCTTTAGTTATAAAGTATCATGATTTAAAAAGTCATTTTGGTTTAGATAAAACTGTAGAGCGAATTAATAAATATTTTTATTTTCCGGGTATGCGAAACTATGTAAGATATCATATAAACAATTGTCTTGAATGTATCTTAACGAAACATAAAACAGGCAGACAGGAAGGTGAATTACATCCAATACCTCTAGGGCGTAAGCTATTTGAATTGATTCATATTGATCATCTAGGACCTTTTCCTACCACTCCGCGTAAAAATACTTATGTACTAGGCTTCATTGTTACGTTAACAAAGTTTGTTATATTAAAACCTGTAAAGACTGTTCAGTCTAGTGCAACGATCAAACAGCTTGAAAATGTGATTGAAAATTTTGGAGCACCAACACGAATTGTTTCCGACAGAGGAACTTCGTTTACGTCTCACAGTTTTCAAGAATTTTGCGATAAAAATGCTATTAAACATACATTGACCTCTAGCAGACATCCACAAGCAAATGGTTTAATTGAGCGCGTTAATCAGACAATTCTACCTGCTATGAAAATTGCAGCAATAGAACAAGGAGATAATAATTGGGATAAGAATTTAATTAAACTCGAACAAGACCTAAATTCAAGTGTATGTGCTGCTACAGGAACAACGCCTTATGAAGCGCTAATGGGTTATCTACCACGTTTCGATGATGTTAATTTTCGAAAAATTACTGAAAAGAGCGAGTTATATACACCGGCGAACGAAATTCAAAAATATATACGCGAAAAGATTGAAATTGAACAGGCTAGGTATAAGGAAAGGTTTGATGTTAACAAACGTAAAAATGTAAAATATAAATTGGGAGATATCGTATTCATGAAAAAGAATCCAATAGCGACTGGATACTCAACAAAACTTCAGCCGGCATACACAGGTCCTTTAGTTATAACTGGCATTGAGCCAAGTGATGTTTATAGAGTAAAAAAATTAAATGAAATTGGCGATCGTGGGTTTGAGACGACTGCTTGCGTTAGTCAGCTGAAGATTTGGAAGGGTTCTAATTCTGATATACAAAAAAATAATTATAATTCAAAGAGCGAAAGTGAAAACTGCAATAATTTATGTAACACTAAACTCGATGAAAAAGAAAATATAACCATTACGCTCAAGAAAAATATTATTAAAGATAGTGTACATCGAAATGAGCGACCTAAAAGAATTATACGTCCGCCCGTACGGTATGGTGATAATGTTTAAAATTTTTTTTTCTTTTCTTAATAATAATTATTTTTTATACTATGTATTCAATTGCAAAAATTTGATAGTTAAACGTTTGGGGACCAAACGTATATAGGATGGCCGAGTGTTAAGGATTTACTATATCTATAAATTTTATAAGGGTAAATAATATAGAATTTTCCNACAAAGCCTATCTACAAATGTTTGCGGTCAATTTTGTTTAATGTTTCTGTTTTTTATGAGTGATGGATTGGGTCTCAGAAAATTTCTTGACAATTTTTCTGACGGTTTTGTAAAAATGACGAAATCACGAGACGTTTTATTTCATTAAGATTTAATAAAACAAATATAAACCATGCATCGGGTAGTGGTGGATGTCCAATTAAATGCTTACAAAGTATGAGTAGTTGTAGCAAAATTTCGTTGATATAGAATTTAACTTTAAGCTTTTGTTATGTATCATTCTAATTTTGTGCTTATTATTTTTAATCTGCGCAATAAAAAAAAATGTCGCTACGGACTGTTATAAATTTTAATTATTAAAAATGTCAGCATTTCATAAGCTTACCTCTGAATATACAGTTTTAATGGTAGCCAAAATTAAAAAGAATTTTATTTGTAGGATTCAAAGATTCCAACAAAAATTTATTGAACACATATAATGTCATATCACATGCACAAATATTAATTTCAAATAAAAGGAATTTTTGTCCCGCGTAATGAGACAAAAGTACTTTGTTTCAGTGTAGTATAGATAAAATTTTTGTTGTATTCCGCATTTTATGACAAACAATTCGTATATGTATTACATATATCATAGCAAACATGGAAATACTTATAATGCGTGAATCATAACATAAGTAGTATAAGAAGGTATATGTATTGTATGCACGCGCGTGCTCGAATACGTAATAATATTAAAATTCTTACTATTTTAATATGGGATTCTTAAAGATCTATTAAAATTAGGTGTACTCTTATTTTCTCAGTTTTTATTATGCTGAATTTAATAACATTTAAGTAAGAAGTTTCACTTCTGCCGTGGGTTCCGAGACCGACACCTGGTTTTTTTTTCTAGCTATTTTCCATCGCTTGTAAACGAGTTAAATGAAGCGCGTTTTACTGAAAAAACGTGCCGCGAGCACTGGGTGGCTGGTTTCGCGTGGACGTGCTGATATTTAAAAGTAAAATGTTAGAAAATAGCCTTTTTACGCAGTTACTTATTCGAATGCTTGGAGCCTAAGCATCTTTTGTTTAATAATTTGCCGACTCAAACAACTATCGAGGGATTGCACTGTATTCAATACAAGCCGATATCATCGCTTACGAATGATTCACCGATCGAATTTATCGTATCAGGTAAAGGTGATGGACACGTTGATCTCGCACACACGATGCTCAGTCTTCGTGTCAAGTTGACCGTCAATGAATATAAAGAATTGAATATTGACGCAGCATCTGATCTCTAAAAGGTGAAGCCAGTAAATAATTTTATGCATTTGTTGTTTAATCAAGTCGATGTGTTTTTCAATCAGAAACCTGCATTAGCTCCTAACAATGCGTTCGCTTACAATGCGCATTTGGAAACTTAATTAAATTACGAACTAGTGACAACTTCATCCCGCTTAACGAGTGCCTTATGGTACGATGATACGGCGACTAACATGGACGATGTGCTGGATGCCAACACGGGACTCGTCAAACGACGTACAATACTACCAGAAAAGAAATCGATTGATTTGATTGGTTATCTTCATTGCGATGTATGCAATCAGGAAAAGTTACTCATCAATGGCGTCGACGGGTTAGTGAGATTTCGTGATGCATTTTGTGTCATAGGCACTTCAAACTTGGTTTCTGTTCATATCCAAGAAGCAAATTTTTTAGTGAGATGCGTTAAAATAAGCCTATCTGTTTTTTTAGGTTATAATAAAGCTCTGTCGAAGAGCACAGGAAATTATCCGCTCACACGTGTCAAAGTGAAAGCTGTGACGATGCATAGCGGTATTCATGGTGAAACTTGAGATAATATTATTTTGGGCCAGTTACCTAAGTGGATAATCAACGCATTTGTTCAAAATCAAGCTCATAATGAGGATCGCACTAAAAATTCGTTTAATTTTTAACACTCTAATGTTAATTCTCTTTATTTGTTAATAGACGTTGTTCAAGTTCCTTCCGAACCATTACAGCCAGACTTTAAAATAAATAATTTATACGTCGATGCTTATCATACCTTGTTTTCGGGTACTAGCGTTCCCTTTCTCAAAGAAGGAAATTACATCAATCTCGAATCTTATTCCAACGGTTACTGGCTTTTTGCTTTCGATTTAACACCAGATTTTTCGGCCCACTAATGTTTTCATTGGAAACGTATTAAACACGGTAGCGTTAGATTGGACGTCCGATTTGCCGATGCTCGAATTTCGTCTGTTAACTGTATATTGTATGCTGAGTACGAAAATATTCTCGAAATCGATGTGTCACAACAAATCATGGTCGACTTCAGCGTCTAAATGGCGCCACTAACTACATATACTTACACTCACTGCTTGAACATGACAATCATCTCTTGGTTTAGTTTCTGTTGGTACGCTCAGCCATACATGAATCGCGATGGACCTCGTTGTCTACATTCAGTATTTCCAAGTGAAAAAAAATGTAACGGTACCAAAAAAAATTTCTGTCGTTGCTTTGAACAACGACTTTTTTATTTATCCGGTTGTACATTGAGTAAGAAAGTGCAGCGACAAAATATTTGGTTATTCTGAAATCATTATAGACGTGATTTTCTTCAGGCTTAAGTTTTTTTTGAAGCAATTTTCAACATTTGGAGAGATATTGAAAGAAACACACGCAAAATTTACGACAGAGGTTTGAAAATTAATACAATTTGAACAAAATAAAAAATGGTAATGTAATCAGTTTGGAATTCGAGATTGACTGTCTGCATCCAAAAGCCCAATCAGCAGAGGAGTATTGCATGAATTGCTTACAATTAACTGTCTTGGCTCTATCAACACAATTTTGACAAGAAATCTTAAAAAATAACAGAAATTGACCATGGACAGTCTGTAGATACTGCAACACCTCTAGCAAAACTCCTCGCATACTGTGGGTGTATTCTTGTTAGATCGATCCCTCGGGTGAAGACCAAACTGACAATATGTGTCATGAACACTGACAATCATATAAATATATATATCTACTGCATGACATTACTCGCTTACAAAAAAATTATAAATATTTGCGTTGGAACAGCTACAAAGCCTATCTACAAATGTTTGCGGTCAATTTTGTTTAATGTTTCTGTTTTTTATGAGTGATGGATTGGGTCTCAGAAAATTTCTTGACAATTTTTCTGACGGTTTTGTAAAAATGACGAAATCACGAGACGTTTTATTTCATTAAGATTTAATAAAACAAATATAAACCATGCATCGGGTAGTGGTGGATGTCCAATTAAATGCTTACAAAGTATGAGTAGTTGTAGCAAAATTTCGTTGATATAGAATTTAACTTTAAGCTTTTGTTATGTATCATTCTAATTTTGTGCTTATTATTTTTAATCTGCGCAATAAAAAAAAATGTCGCTACGGACTGTTATAAATTTTAATTATTAAAAATGTCAGCATTTCATAAGCTTACCTCTGAATATACAGTCACCTTTTTTTTACTTTAGCGTTTATACTTATTTTTCAAGTAATACCATCCACGGTGCTTGGTAATGCAGCTGTGACAAGCTCAAACGTGATTTACCACCTCCAAGTGTTTTTAATATCCCTGCTCTTTCGAATAATGAGAAGCATATATTTGTGCTTTAACAAAAAGCAGCTGTCAGTCTCTGATCAATTATCTGACAGCTAGTACATCTTAACAAGGAGACAATGGAGTCTGTAAAAAGACAGTCTTGGAGAGAGAAGCTTTGAATCTGTCATCCTCAAGGCAGCTTCAAAAATCATCGCTCCCTCAGATTATTTGCAAGCTTTACGGATTAAACAAATCATTTGGTTAAAAAAAATAATCTTTGGATTTGAATACGAAAAATTGTTAGAATTAATGAAAAAACGATTAGGAACCTAATGTTCGTCTGTTGGGCGCAGATTTCGAGGGAATTTTTTTCTCACAAAATTCACATTTCCGATCCCTGGAATTACAACTTAAGGGCCCCTTAGCATTCTACACAGAAATCAACCTTAAGAAAAAGTGCATTCTTGGTTGTTTCTTACTTCCAACCTATTAAGAGTTTCTTACGAAAAGCTGTCTCGAGATACAACTTAAAGGTCATTTTTTCCAGTTCCAATAAATTGACGAATATAATCAAGTTGGTAAAGGATAAAACTGATGAATTGCTGAAAAGTGGCGTTCTCTACATTATTCCTTGTAATTGTAGAGTTAAATACAGTGGACACAGTAAGAGACACCTATGCATACGTCTTCATGAACATGAACGATGTATAAGTAACAAAGATGACAGATCAGCAGTATATACCCACTCCTTGCAATGTACACAAGGTTTTGACTTCGTACGTGTGACAATTCTTGATCAGGAAAGAAACAATTATAAGCGAGAATTTTCTGGAATGATTTTCATTCTATGTATCAATAATAATAAGAATAGACAATTAGACACAAAAAAACTAAACAATACACACAGAATTTGTCTTTCTAAAATTAAAAACAAATTAAAAATTAAATTATTATCTAGTTTTTATAATTCGTAACATTCTTTGTACACATAACATTCCAATCTTTTTTTAAAAAGTTTGATATCCAAGTCATTTCTACATCCTCGCTTGTGGTTCCTTTTCAATAGGTTGCTGTCTCTATGTTTCTTCGGCCTATGCTTCTTTTTCTATCACATGTATTGTTTATGATTTGCCCTTGGTGTGTTGATGACTGTGTTTTAAAAAGATTTTCGTACTGTTGTTTTTATAAAATTTGTAAGAAAAATGTTTTAATACTGGTTTATACTTCATTATGCAGTTACAATATATAAACTATAGGAAAAAATTATCTGTCTGATCGACGTGCTATTCTAGCACTTACATGGTAATTTCAATAATATAGTTATTATTATCTATATTATGTATTTGTAATTCTTAACGTTTATATTATTAGCTCGGAGCTGACGTACAGTGGTCCAGAAAGCCCAAAAAGCGGTCAAAATTCTTGCTTCCCCAGGATTTTAACTCTATCCTCCTGATTTTAGTCTCATTTTGTTCGTAAGATGATAGGCTTCAAGGATCCGTTTCCCTCAGAGGTTGGAAAATTCGATATACATATGAAAATGGTATATATATATGTTGAATTTTGGTAGTCCGAGTACTCAGGGTACATAAAAACGTGGTAAAAATAAATAAATTTCCACCAAATTTGGTATTCAGAGATTTTTCGGGTCGCTGATCACAAATACGGCGTTCAATTAGCCAGATTCAAGATGGTGGATCCAAGATGGTGGTGAAAATTATCAAAAATCGACCGATTTATACCAAATTTTGTATTCAGGGGTTTTTTTGGGTCGCTGATCACAAATACGGCGTTTAATTAGCCAAATTCAAGATAGCAAATCCAAGATGGTGGTGAAAATTATCATAAATCAACCGATTTGTACCAAATTTGGTATTCAGGGGTTTTTTTAGGCCGCTGATCACGGATTTAGGGTCAAGTTTGCCAAATTAAAAATGGCGGATCCAAGATGGCGGCTAAAATTATGAAAAATCAACCGATTCGTACCAAATTTAGTTTTCAGTGGGTTTTTGGGTCGCTGATCACGAATTTGGGGTCAAGTTAGCCAAATTCAAGATGGTGGCCAAAATCATCTAAAATCAACCGATTTGTGTCCAGTTTGATTTACAAGGTGATTATGGATCGCTGATTACAAACCCGGGGTCTTATTAGCCAAGTTCGAAATGTTGGATACAAGATAGTGGCGAATATCACAAGAAATCAACAAATTTGTACAAATTGCAGTAAGATTCAATTCACTTTATTCCAGAAAGCCCAAAAATGGCTAAAATTCCTACTTTTTACGAATTCTCACTCCATCCACCTAATTTGGGCTTATTTTGTTCCTTAAATAATAGGCTACAAGGATCCAACTCTCAAGGTTAAAAAAATCTGTTCAGTACATGCAAATGAGGTGTGTATATATATATATACATTATTATGGTTAGGTCGGAAAATCNTAAAAGCACTTCTTATTTTTTTGGCTGTCAAAAACCTAAAAAAATATCGTATTTCGGTATTTGGAGCATTCCTCTCCATTTATGAGACAGCAAATAAAATTTATTATAATCTATAGTCTATTCGATAAGGTGTATGTACATGTATATACATAATTATGGTGAATTCAGAAAATAAACTGGCTTTCTATCGATAAAAACAGAATGTTATTTGAGTTTATCCATATCTTGGCTTTTTTCTGTTGAATTTTACTTATACAAGCACTTCTTATTTTTTTGGCTGTCAAAAACTTGAAAAAATATCGTATTTCGGTATTTGGAGCATTCCTCTCCATTTATCGAACAGCAAATAAAATTTATTATATATCATCTATAGTCTATTTGATTATAAGAAAAACGTATCAGACTAAAGTACATATCTTATATTTCCTTTCGTTTAATCGATAAATAATTTTTGTTTAGTATTTTACAGATCGCCCCTCTTTTGCCTTTGGAATGTTTTGATTGTTTTTTGGACGGATAAATTTAAAAAACTTTTTAGATCTTGTTTCTAAAGCCTTTAACATTGAAAGCACGATACATATAATTGAATGACAAATTTATACTTTTCTGTATATTGATGCAAACCTTTATAGGCACATACATTTGGCATTACACAGTTACTGTAGTGGGAAACAATTTATTTTTAAACTCTACAAGAATGGCAACTTTAATCAGGTGTAATCAGACTAGATTCTTCTTAAAAATTTAATTTTAAAATAAACTTATTCTAATAGCAACGACACAATGTCAGGGTCTGATTCGATGCTAACTTTTCTAAAGTTATATTTTACAGACAACTAAAAAAAAACCAAAACTATACTTTTGTGTATTATTCTACATACAACTACTAATTTATTCATGTTAAATCAAATCAGGTTTTTATCATTTACATAAGAGATTCAAAAATAGTGACGAATTATTTACCGAATTCTTGCGATTGACATTAGTATTTGGACTCTGTATTTCTGTTCTCTTCTTTTCATTCTATTTGGTTCGAGATAGATAATATACAATTGGATTAGAGTTTTAATTTTTCATTCAGCATTAAGCAATACTGACTTCCAAACGCTAATCTGAATTATCTATATGTTTGTAGAAATATGCATTTATTAAATTCAGCACATATACATACGGCAGAAGATTTAACGTATTTATTAAAATTCTTATCAGTTTATTTGTTAATTTAAAAAGTAACGATTCTCGTGCATTTCAGTTGTAAATTTATTTTTACACATTCTAAAATCTAATATTACAAATTTTATCTATCACTATCATCATTCTCATCATCACAATTATCATCATTATCAGTATTATCACTATCAGTATACATTTCGTCTCCACCCGATGCATAATCCGTCTTCGTGTCATCTCTACATTTATCCATTTGGGATGATGTACATACATCTGGCATTACACAGTTACTGAAATGGGAAACAAGTTATTTTTAAGTGTACGGGAAAAGTTATTGACATGAGGTTCATTAAAAAGATGTTTGATTCCTATAGTCCATGCAGTATAGTGTATTTACTACAAGTGTGTGTATAATTTTGTGTATATACATGTAAATGTGTGTATGTTATTGGCATAGAAAATTTTATCAGAAATAAGTACCACATTATAATACATTAATAAACCCCATCTCAATAGCTATTCCCGTACAGTTAAAAATAACTTGTTTCCCATTACAGTTACTGTGTAGCGCCAAATGTATGTGAATATAAAGGTTTGCATCAATACATGGAAAAGTATAAATTTATCATTCAATGAAATGTATCGTGCTTTCAATGTTAGAGATTTTTTGAAGGGAGAACGTTTTAAAGGGAGAGGAGGGGCGATCTGTAAAATACTCAACAAAAATTATTTATCGATTGAACGAAAGGAAATACAAGATATGTACTTTAGTCTTAAACATTTTTCTTATAATCGAATAGACTATAGATTATAATAAATTTTATTTGCTGTCTCATAAATGGAGAGGAATGCTCCAAATACCGAAATACGATATTTTTTTAGGTTTTTGACAGCCAAAAAAATAAGAAGTGCTTTCATAAGTAAAATTCAACAGAAAAAATCCAAGATATGGGTGAACTCAAAATACATTCTGTTTTTATTGATAGAAAGCCAGTAGATTGTCTGAATTCACCATAATAATGTATATATATGTACATACACCTCATTTGCATGTACTGAGCAGATTTTTGTAACCTTGAGAGTTGGATCCTTGTAGCCTATTATTTTAGGAACAAAATAAGCCCAAACTAGGATGATGGAGTGAGAATTCGTAAAAAGTAGGAATTTTAGCCATTTTTGGGCTTTCTGGAATAAAGTGAATTGAATCTTACTGCAATTTGTACAAATTTGTTGATTGATTATGATATTTGCCGCCATCTTGTATCCAACATTTCGAACTTGGCTAATCGGACCCCGGGTTCGTAATCAGCGATCCATAATCACCTTGTAAACCAAACTTGACACAAATTGGTTGATTTTTGATAATTTTGGCTGCCATCTTGGATCCACCATCTTTAATTTGGCAAACTTGACCCTGAATCCGTGATCAGCGGCCTTAAAAACCCCTGAATACCAAATTTGACACAAATCGGTTGATTTTTGATAATTTTTGACACCATCTTGGATCCGCCATCTTTTATTTGGCAAACTTGACCCTGAATCCATGATCAGTGACCTAAAAAACCCCTGAATACCAAATTTGGTGGAATTTTATTTATTATTACCACGTTTTTATGTACCCTGAGTAATTGGACTACCAAAATTTAACATATATATATTTATATATACCATTTTCATATGTATATCGAATTTTCCAACCTCTGAGCGAAACGAATCCTTGAAGCCCATCATCTTACGAACAAAATGAGACCAAAATCAGGTGGATAGAGTGAAAATCTTGGGGAAGCAAGAATTTTGACCGCTTCTTGGGCTCTCTGGACCACTGTGCGACGCAGAGATTGCGCCCCCTCTAGTCAAAATCAGGCAAAAAACCTTGCATGATAACAAACGGCTTAGATCAGATACACATGCGCATAGCTGCTTTTGATTAGCTAAACGTAAGCTGCAGGAGGTGATCATCGTTCTCTTTCTATCCTGCCAAGTATGCCAATCAGAAACAGCTATGCGCATGTATATATTTATGCTCTAAGCCGTTTGTTTACATGCAAAAATTTTCGCCTAATTTCGGCTAAAGAGGGCACAACCTCTGCGTCGGCTTGGAGTGAATATACAGATGTTTGTTATCCTGAAGAGGGCATTTGTGGCATGGCGAAGTACTGTTCTATAAAAGTTTTGCTCAAGAAATAGTCATGGTCTAACAACCTCGTGTTCTTCTATGAGTAAATTATATTTAATTTTTTTTACAGTTTCTAGTTAGAGCGAGTTTAAATTAGTTTTCTCTGACATTGAAAAATACTCTACGACGGACGACAGTAACTTGCAAGATATCAAAGTTTACGGGTTCAACTGGTCCTTGAAGTTTACCATGAGCTATAAGGAAAAAACCATCGAGGTTAAAGAAATGTGACAACAAAGTAAAGACAGAAGAGCTGCAAAGAAGTATTATCAAAGTTTAGTGTTGAAAAAAGTAACGTTCGATCATTTACATACATTTATTTTACATTTCGTCGATTGCAATTTTCACACATTCAGCGAAATATTAGATTATATGCCTATCGTAGCGCAGGAATTTAGAGACTTTATTTTAGAAAAAAGTAGTAGTATGCATGAAGCACAAATTGATTACCACATACCAAACGTTGTAAAAAATATTGTGAGTGACATGAATGATAACGATATGCAGAGTATGTACGAAAAAATTGTAGCACATAACATTTCAAAACAGAAGGTTTCGACAAAAGATCTCATGACTGATATTGCATCTTCTTACGTTAATGCCCTTATTAATGCTGTGAATTATAGAATAAAACCAAATAAATATATTTATCTTTTTGTTATTTAACCGTAAACTAACGCTTTTTTCTTAAAACAATACAAATAAAAATATAAAATAAAAGTGAAGAAGCCGAATACACTTTCGATATACTCGTTTATTAATAATTAATACAATCAAACACATACACAAGTAAAATATGAGGAGGGGGAACGTACAGTGACCTGCCCGAAAAGTCTCTCTAGTTCAGGTGTAGGAGAAGGGTTTACCCCCTCCTATAGTAAGTATACTGTGGCATAGTGGCTCCGTTTATTAACTCCCACCAGGTGGTTACCTTCTCACATATTACCGAGGGTTCCTAGGCAGCACATACTCAGTTTAAGCTGCTTGTATCCGCTTCACTTTTTTCGCCTCAATGGGATGCGTACACTATGATGACTAGATTCTTAAATTTTATACAAAAATTGAAATTTTACTCCCCGTCAGGGGTCATAAAGAGGGTGATCATGGGCAATAGCAGTATTAAATTTATTTTTTGTTTATTTTTTCAGTTTTACCATTACAAAGAACATGGAATACACATCCATAATAATGTTATAGTAAAATTGAAATTTTCACACCCCGTAAGGGGTGGTAATGGGGTGCTAGCGGGGAAACGGGCAATTAATAGTAGTTTTCCTACGAGTTTGAAAAGTCTTTGTTTGCGAACCGAGAGGTTTGCGGCCCGAGCCGAAGGCGAGGTCCGTAACGAGGTTCGTAAAGGAGACTTTTCGAACGAGTTCCGGAAAACTGCTTTTTCGCCCGAGGAAGTACCAGCCTCCCAAAACCACC
>NW_019380328.1:337597-359485 GCF_000648655.2 Copidosoma floridanum | reverse complement strand
TAATATAATTAGTATTAAAAAAATGTATTTCGATGTATAGGGAAAAAAGGGTTTGTTAATATTATTTATAAATTTCAATAAAACATAAATGAAAAGAAAATAAACTAGAATGATGAATCACGTTAAAAAAAAAAATTTGCCGACAGTTGGAATCGATCCTCAGATAGCAAAACGAGAACAGTAGTGGCATAAGCCCTTACTACCTTCGCTATCGAAACTTCGAGGATAGGAGATCTTAAAGTCATATATGTTCATCGATAACCTCCGGGGCTTGTCCTACAGTTCATAACAATTATATATGATGAGGAAAAATAATTAACCAGTGGTTATAGCTGAACTGTTATCCTTAAAAAAATTAAGCTGATCATTTTTTCAAAATAATACTAGATTTTAAATTAAGTATTAACGTACGGAAAAAAAAAATGTTTTGATATCAAATTCTGTGCATATAATTATATGAGCATTTAGTTTCACGATTTAATCGAATGTAAGATTGATAGATATCATTCAGTCAAGAGCGAGAGAGTAAGAGTCAGTTAAATATATATAGCATATACTCAGTTGCAGTCAAAAGAGAAAAACTCATGTCGTCGCTTGCTTTGGCTGTGCGCTCAGATATATAGCTATAGTCAACATTTCCACTCCTCTCCTCGTAGGCACACATTCGGTATACCCCTTCTACGTGTCGCCAAAATGTGTGCCTATATGCTCATTTCCACGCGAATCCACTTCTCTTCTAGTAGGCGCACGCTCTTCGATACGAGTCTCGCACTCTCGAAAAATGTGCGCCTTGGTTCGACGGCTGGCCGCGGCGGGTCGCCCCGATCAGTGGATCAAAGTTGTCTCGTGCCGTAGCATTGGCGTTAGCAATCTCTCTACTTATCTCTGCCACCACATTGGACTAAGCGTAGGGCCACTTAGTTATGTCAGAGATTAGTAGAGAGATAGCCAGTGCCTATGGTAGAGAGTGTGTCCGTGTGTCGCTTTTTTCCAAGACTTTTTTTGGAAGACCAAAATGTGCGCACGATAGGTACCTCATAGTGGGGGAAGGAATATGTGCGCATACATGGGTATAGCTGTATATGTTTTGGCTGCCTGCTGCCTGAGCTCTCGGGTCTTTCGGCTCTCAGCTCTCGCTGTAGCTCACAGCTCTCGCATGCATGTATACCTATATATGTTCCCAATGCGCTGTATTCCCTCAAAAAATATTTTGCTTGAAATGTTATTATGTCCGGTCAAATATTACTTGTTAAATGGGTAAGTATTAGATACTAGTACAGCTAAATACCGCTAAATACTGAGTTTTTCCTCGTTTAACATGACAAATCGAGTAATAATAACGTGAGTCCCTTTATGTAACCTTTCCAATAGGAATAAATAATTATTAAAATATTCAGAAAAATCACTGTTCTACTTTAATATTAAACTTCAAATCAATTAACAATAGAAAAAAAAACAAAAACTTTAACTTAAACCTTGGAGCTTTACCATGAACATATGTCACTTTGATTGCATCGAAGAAAAGTGTGCCGGTAGTCGAGGCAGCTAAGTGTTGTTACCAATGCTTTTGCACTGATCACTCCAGGGTTCAAATCTCTGTTACGGCAAATCTTTTTTTTTACATTTGGTTTGTTTTTTTTTAAAGTTTTTTTTTCGACATTACTTAGTATAAGATTTTTTCAATAATTGTATTTTATTTTCATGTTTACATTGCGTAAAAAATACTCTTACTTAATTCATCATTAATTGGGGGATTTCCTTAGATTTAAATTAATTTTTGTAACAATATAATGATAGTAATGGCATAAATGTGTATTAACATATCATCCTCGTTTAGATGGATGTACAACTATTATTGGTGTATTTAAAAACTATTCAAAGGTAATAAAATAACTCTAAGTTATTTGACGCCAGTTTTAATTTGATTAACACTTTCAAAGAGGATCACACTTTTCGTAACATAATTAACGATCACATAAAACGCTACTAAATAATTAATAAGACTATTAAGTATCGGAGACATTAAACAAAAATATTTTCTGGATGACTTTTTAATCAACAAATTGATAAAGTCGGGTGTCGCAGCACAAGCTCTCATAAAAAGAAGCGCTTGTCTACTTTCCTTTTTTGAGAAACAATGCACAAAATTTTCATGGCCATCTCGGCTCTCGTAGCTTGCATATCAAATACATGAATTTATTATGCATTTGTTAGTGTTCGTGATAAAATTAAAAAAAAATCATCTGTAATACAGCGCTCAGTTTTTTATCCTTTACATTATAATGACAAACTAAGTCACGATATATGTAT
Source organism: Copidosoma floridanum (assembly GCF_000648655.2). Next base: position 357,175 of record NW_019380328.1, on the reverse strand, counting down.
AAAACTGTATAAAAATGGAAACATTAACTGATTATTAAAATTGTTAGACATAGATGATTGCTCAATCATATTTTCTCTTAGAAACATTATATTCATGAAAATAAACAAAATTGCTTAAAACTGCGCAACTACAATTTCATTACCCAACGCATAAACATTTATTAATTATAATAAAAAGTTGTTCAGTTTTAAAGTGAACTTGTGCTTAAATGTACTGTACAATTTATTGCTATGCGAAATTGCTGTAATATTTAAATGTCTGTTACTTCTTCACTAGCTTCTTAGAATTGAATATCTTATGTTTCATTCGTTACTACTTGGATTAAAACAATATTCTAGAGACTGTGCTACATTTATACTTTTCTACGTTATAATATATTCAATAGTTGTTATCTGCAAAACGAAATATTCGCGAACATTCACATATAAGCACATAAATACACCGTGCTCTGCGTAGCACTAGTCAGTCCAAGCAAGCGCCACGGCTGAGTTGAACGCTTCATTCAGTTCGCACCTGTACAATAGTATACCAATTGATTGAAAATAAATGTTGCTGTTAATTTACAATTACAAGTCTCGCGTTCATCCTTTTTCCTTTATCTGTCTTCGACGTGGTCTGGGCTTTAGCTCGCGACGGTAACGGCCCTTCCACAAACAAAAGTTAAGCTTTCTCAAAATTAACTTTTCATTCTTCGTTACTTCAACGTCAGCCAAATTTTACTTTCTTTTGAGTCCTGAAGCTTCGTTATAAACATATTTTACTTTTAATCATAAGATGGTCAGAGTTTCGAGAGCCTAGTTAGCTAAGACACTGCGTGATTAATTTTGCATCGACATTCTCGGGGTTCAAATCTTACTCGAAGCATAATTTTTTTTTCTTCTTTTGACATGTTTTAATGATACAAGCATTTTGTTTTTATGACCATAGTATTTATTTACGTTTGATACATACGATTCATAATAAATACTTACTTGTGCGTCACATCTTCAATATGTAAGATTTATTTTTATGTAAAGAGGGATAATATAAACAATGTTAAGTACCAAATTACAGTGAAAGTTATGCATCAGAACATTATTAACTACACTGATTGTTGACTGAGTTTAAGTGTCACTTAGATCTCAAAGATTACGCTAATTGTTAATTATACGAAAGTTTACTCACTAATAAACATTATTGTGACCATGGCGGTGTTCAAAACAAAATTTGGATAAATACGAATTTTGTAATTTTTTTTAAACATATTTCCACACCACCCTGGAGGTACTATTAAGCGTTGTTTGAAGAAGTGATACATATGTTATAATTTTCATATATAAGATTATACAAAAGCTAACAAATACATGAGAACGTTCGTTCACATAATATTACTTGGGAACATTCTTGTTTAATGGTACCGTTTACTCCTCTAAACAAACTTTTCGGTGCGTTGTGTTTTTTTTTCTTGCTTTAAATCTATGTAAAAATAACAAATATAAATTTATTTATTTACCACGCACCAGAATACTGTTTAGGAAAGTTGGTTTTTTTTTTTAAATAAATATTTGAAGTAAAAATCGTGGAACACCTCGCCGGTAGCCATACTGTAACCACGCTAGTATTTAACACAACTACAAATTCCGCATACATATGTACAGCTTTAGGACGACTCTTAAGTTCGAAATGTTCCAGGAATACAATTAGAATATTAGAAACACTACTTTTAAAGCAGCCAATTCTATCATTAAATACTTTAAAAGAACATTGGTCAATTGCCAATGGTACAAAATCTCTGGAAATTTATCAACGCTGTTTTTTGGTATTAAATGAGAGATTTGGCTGCTTTAAAAGTAGTTCTTCCTATTTTCTTATTTTGTTCCTGAAACTTTCAAACTTTAGAGTCAAAAAAAATTATTTTAGATGATTAAACATGCGTTTATAACATCATTTCACAATATTTACTATGTTCTTTTGCTAAAATTTCTAACATTTGCCCACCTACGTTATAGTATAAAATAAATACATAAATAAATTGGATGCTAGATGATGTAATTCAAAGTGTTTGTACTTAATGTGCATTTATAATGATTTTATACAAATGTATGATATGCATTAAAATAAAATACTTTTCTGACAGCGCTAATAACTAATATTTTACAAACGTTTATATTTAATAACTAATTGATAACTATGAAAGTAAACAAGTATCTATACAATTATTTACATTCATGGGATTAATGAACGGTAATGCTTAATTCGAAATTATTAGTTTTTTATCGTGCCCTCAGTGCATTGATTTGTATTAAGTTGAGATAATAGCTTCGCACTGTTAACTTTTAAATCCACCTCGCTAGTATTTGCATAATTATTTTAGAAATCAACAGAAAAGTATGCAGTGATCTTCAATTCATGTAGATTCTGATTTTTTTTTTTTTAACAAAAATTCGGTGTGTGCATTAATTTATGTAAACAATGATTATAGCCTTACAAAGTACGAAACGGTGTATTAATTTAATAGACAGATGTGTGTAAGAAGTTTTTGAAAATCTACAATCTAATGTGGTAGTGTTTAAGTACGTCTCAAAAACATTTACCAAAAGTACGTTGCACCTCAGCTGTTATTTTTCAATATTATTTCTAAATATTGAAATAATTCGACGTACGACCTTTAAATCCCAAGGGTTTGTTACACTTAAAATTCAATGAGCTCTTTTATACATATACATACTAAACATTAAATGAAAGCTACATTCCAAATTTATGATACAAGATCTCATTTAATTTTGAAATCAACGAAGCCTTGAGACTTGAAGGTAATCAAACTATGTTAGTAGTCAGAAATAATATTTAAAAATAATAGATTACAGTCACGCTTAGGTGCACTGTACTATTGATAAATCATCTGTACAATCTTTTGTATTTAATACTTGAATATGAAACGCTGAGTAGATATTTTTGAGACGTACTTAAACACTACCACACTAAATTGTAGATTTTCAAAAACTACACAACACTACACACTTCTATCTATTGAATTAATACACCGTTTTGTAAATTGTAAGGCTAAAATCATTGTTTACATAAATTAAGGCAGACGCCGACAAAAAAAAAAAAGAAAACTGCGTGACTTGATCGTCACTGCACATTTTTCTGATGATTTCCTAACCTAAATAATTATGCAAATACTAGTAAGATGGATTAAAAAGTTAACAGCGCGAAGCTATTATCCCAACTTAGCAACGTACAACGCGGTAAAGCCGTCTTTGTNTAAGGCTAAAATCATTGTTTACATAAATTAAGGCAGACGCCGACAAAAAAAGAAAAAAAAAAAAAAAAAACTGCATGACTTGAGTGTCACAGAATACTTTTCTGGTGATTTCCAAAATAATTATGCAAATACTAGTAAGATGGATTAAAAAGTTAACAGCGCGAAGCTATTATCCCAACTTAGCAACGTACAACGCGGTAAAGCCGTCTTTGTATATATTTTGTTAGCTATACAAAGATGAATTCTCAAAAAAAAATTATTGTTAAACGTCAAACACAATTAAAAAATAATACTTAACTACTTATCAGTCTTGAAAAGTTCTCATAATATGAAAAAAAATATATGTATAGATGTGTAGGAAGTTACAGATACTTTTAGTATTTTTTACCTATTTTGAAGAATTTTTAATTTCTTATTTTTAGTAGCATAAGTATTGTTTTGTTCATTCCGTCTACCGTGATTATGATCACCCGTTTTTCTATAAATTTTGACTAATAATAATTTTTGTAAAGCAAAAACCCTGTGTTCGTAACTTTTGTGTTTTTTGTCAAACCATTCAGGAAATACGTCATTTGTATATTTTTCAACAATTTCGGTTAAAGATAGCAACAAACTTTGATGCCAAACACTTGCATGATGATAGTTAAAAGCATGTAATTGACATCTAATAATTTTACCAATGTAACCGCTGGCTCTTGTTAAATAACTTATTGTTGGTAAATTTAGATCTGAATAAGGATATTCTTTTTTTCTAAATATATTTCAGTATTATATAAGTTTTCTGTCAGTGGTTTCAACATCATTTTTTCGCAATCACAACACTTATTTTTCATCAACGATGCTTTGTAACCACTCAGAAAAGCAATTGAATTTCGTTCAAACAGTTGTTTGGCTTCAAAATCAGGCATTTCTGTACAATCGATTGGTACAAATAATTGCATCATTTCAGTCATGTTTAATAACTCATTAATTTTTTCAACTTCAGAACCGTTGTATTCAGGTAAAACTAAACTTTCTTCATTCTCTTAAATAACTACTTTATCAGTCTTTGAGTTTTGAGCAATTTTGTTTGTACCAATAGAAACTGTTACATCTTTAACTAGATAATTCTCACTCGAGCTTACCAGAGAGTGTGTTTCATTTATCGTAACGTTACCTCGTTTGCTGGCCCCGATAGCATCTGTTGACAAAACGTGTCTAAAACTTAAACGGTACATTCGACAAGTAGGATTATTATCAAAACCACACCTTCCTCGGAACCGTCAATGAGTATGCGCAACGCTGTCTTGATTGCAAAGACCTGCCGCCAACTCAAAATTTTGAAATTCCTCGTTTAAATCTTTCTACAATGAAACTAGAGCTCTTACCGTCTGTGGCAATCCTTTGAAACGATGTGGTCTTGAATTTCTAACAAATCGCCTGCCCTTAGAACTTTTACTTATTACTACAATATACCATTTTTCAGACCATTAAATTCATTTAACAGCTCAAGAATCTCCGCATTTTGTTTTGATAAGGAGCGTTTCTGTTTATCTACAGTTTGCAGAGAATAACTATTACAAGCATCAATTACAGAATCTAACTTTTCAATAAATTCAACAGTATCTAGCTGCCGCATTATCAGATACCAATCAATGAGGATCTTGCAAAGCTGTATGAACCGCAGCTGCCATTCGACGGCTTAAAAGTTGCATCACTATTTTTACATTCATAACTTCGAAACTACTGGGCGTGAAGTGACTTTGAGTTAAATGACCTAATATATTTGAAGTGCTACTGCTCGAGTCAAGTTCTCAAGTTTTCAGTATGTCAGAAAAATTCATTATAATTTTATCATCGACATAAATGTATTTATGAGATCTTAATTGGACAAGCAATCGTTTTATAAGATGAGGCCAATCAAAGACTACGTAAGTTTTGCGATTTTCCAGAAAAAAATAAGGTTCTTTAACAGTTACTTTAAACAATTTTCACATAAGTGGCTGATTGTTTGGACCTTGATCACAAACGATTACTGTTACATTTGCTCCAATTTTAAATAAAGCACTTAGGATTTCTCTGACTATTTCAAAAAGCTCTTTCGGCGATGCACCGTGCTCATTAAAATCAAAAGAAAGTAATTGGCGCCAAGGATTTTTTGCATTTATACTATCCAAACATATTAATAAAGCATGACGTGCTAACTTGTCTTCCCCACGATTTTCACAAATATCTGTAAAACCTTCAATAAGATCTTGCGCTTTTAAATATTCTTTGCTTGATTTGATCGACATTTCATTAAATTTTATTGCACAGACGCTTTCTTCTGGTGGTAACGACATCAATTTATTTTTCAATCGAGTGCAAAACTACATCATTCAAACCCGGTAAAAGATTATACTCAGCAACCCACCCTCTGACTGTTGATTCCCCTGCTAATCATACCTTTAAATCTCGCAACCAACTATAGCAAGCCGCAGAATGAAAATATATTATTTTACATAAGTTTTTTTCATCCTCGTTATACTCGTTCTTCTCACGTTTGAATTGCATCTTTACTAAAGTAGCTGCAGTTTTAGAAATACCTTTGCCCTTTACAACGTCATCAATTGAGCTAATCTAGGTTTTAATTAGATTTTTAATAGTTAAATTTTTTCGTTCAACTTGTTGTTTCAACGTTTTAATTTTTCTAAGATTTTTGGCTTTATCTACTTCTAAACTTAGTACTCTTTTTCTCAGATTAATAATCATCTGCCGGGCTTTACGCAAAACTGATTTTGATTTCAACTGGAAGAAGTTTTACTATTAAATTTTAGTTCTGTTTTCGTTTCTGTGATACGACGCGAGTGTTTATGCTACTACTGGCATTTACGATTTTGCTTTGTTGTTCAAAGCTTAAGTAATCTTTATTTACCTCAACTTCTCCAAAATTAAAAAAAATCTGTTTTCCAGAAGGATACATGACATCACTTGCTTGTTTCGTCACGCTCGAGATCTCTTCAGATAGTACATTGTCACTATTTTCCACATAATTTTGTCCGCAAACCATACCATCAACGCTAAAATCAACAGGCACATCAATGTTCATTAATGTGCCAGCAGCATTAACTATAGATGCTGCAGGCAAATTAACTGCTGTGAGAGTTGATTCTTGAGGTTGATTTTCAGTTTGCTCGCATGATGACTTCTCCTTTGGCTGTCGCTTCCGTTCGATTTGATGTTGTGTCATGTAATTTTCATACACGATTTTTGCTTTAGGTGCCTACCAGTGAATTGGAATTGAATTTTGTACCAAGCGTACAATTTGGCCTTGATCATTTTTTACGAAATCAGCATCGTTAAAATGTCCATTACATATTCTAGCTGACCGCTTAGTGTGTAATTATATATAATGACATCCTACTAATGCAGGATGCTTTTGCAACAAAAATTTGACGTGACTGTGGTTAATAAGAGTTTATGAGGTGGTAATCTTAGTTAACCGGAGACCTTATGAGGTAATAATACAAGTTAAGTTACAGTGGTGCTGGTTGCATTTAAATCTGCAAAGGAAAAAAACCAAAAATGCCCAAAAAGAGTACGTACAGTGCTCGAAATTGAATGAAAATCAAGCATATCGTAGTTTACGGTATACTGAACAATATGTAGTAAGTCCGATTTAAAAATTTACTACTGACTACCCCATTACATAATTGTTAATTTGAAATTTAAATTATTTATAATTTTTGTATTGCCAAAAATATCACCATAAAACCTTATGGAATCAATAGGTATAGACAATACCTTTAATAGTTCCTAAGTTTTACATTCTTAAAATAAGAAACAAAAAAGTTATTAAAAAACTCAATGTTACGCCCCTTATTTTCGTCAAATGTGATACTTGAGTTTTGCAATAAACTGCACATTGTTGTTTTTATTTTTTAATAAATTGAAATAAAATGTTTTCTGTGGGATCGATAGAAGCCGAGATACGGCATTTTCATTGTTTTGCTGCAGCGGCTGCCCTAATTATTATTTTGACTTCAGAACGTACCTATTCCCATCTTGAATATTATTTTTTTTAAAGAAAATTTTTTTTCCGATTTATTTTATCAACCCCTTTGCCGTAAACGAAAGATTGATTGCCGCTACCGCCTGCTACAAGCCAAGCGCACCGAGCGTACAAATGGCGCCCGAGCTTACCCAAAGCGCCCACTCCACTATGTGAACGCCACGCCACTGCGTGAGATTCTTAGTTGCAAAATTAATTGATCATAAAAAAACCACTGACGAATGTCTAGAAAAATATTTTCGTAGGTAATTTTTCCTTAGCTTTACGGTGGCGCTATTTATTTTGACGTACGTCGTCTCTGAAACGCCGAAAAATACATGTTTTCAAAAACACTTACCAAAAATTAAGCTTCCTAGAGCTGTTAACAATATTTGCTTACTTTTCTAGACAGCTGTGTCAGTTTTAGTTCATTACCAGTATTGAGCATCAATAAAAAAAAACATCAGTATAAAATTTATTTGTGCAATGTATAGAAAAAAAAATCAAACACGATACAGTGCACAATATACGCTACAAACTGTTTGCTTTCTTGACACTGCGAAAATATAGCAACTTGGCTGCACTCTCAGCTATCGAAGAAGCTGCCATCCAGCACTGTTTACAGTTACATTTTCAATGCTAACTACAGTGAGAGCATTGTCCTATGAGTATAAATGTACGTCAACGTACCGAGTTATGATGAAGCTAAGGACGCCATGCAAAAAGTCATCAACAGTGTTAAACCAATGATAAGTTATAATACGGAGCTTGATAATTATTCAGACAAAGAGGGAGGTCCCTATTTTGATTGTTATAAACCATAGCACGAAGAAAAACAACGCCGATTATTTGATCAATGTCGAATATGGAAACTATATTTCTCGTTATTGTAATGCTGTACATAAGACACCTTAATTAAACGTATATGACTACAACGACTTATTTACACCAAATTCTTCGGTCATCATAAATACTAAATGTATTATAATATAAGTACAATCAATCTGCAAGAAGCATTAAAAACACAATTTTTGGCGATGATGTCTCCTATAAATTGATGCTCAATACTGGTAATAGGCTAAAACTGACGCAGTAAAATAGAAAAGTGAGCAAATATTGATAAAAGCTCTTGGAAGCTTGATTGTTGGTAAGTGTTTTTAGAAAGTGCATTTTTCGGCGTCTCAGAGAAGACGTACAAAAAATTAAATAACTTCATCTTAAAGCTGAGGAAAAATTACCTCAAACTACATTTCTCCCAACATTCTCCAGTGATTTGTTTATAATTAATTAATTTTGCAACTAAGGATCCTGCGCAGCGGTGTTCACGTATGTTGGTGGGTGAAAAACTAAAAATGCCACACATTGATTGTAGGTGTCGTAAAAACTGTAAATTTACGAGCAAAGGACAAGTAATGATAATTTAGCCCCTTTTTTTCATGTAAAACTAAAAAAATTTTTTTGATGGTCAGAATTACACTGTTACTATAGCAGCAAACATCCCTCAAATGATACAAAAAGTTTTCTGATCAATATCTCTTTAAATTTTAATTAAAAACAGGGATTTACGTAAAATGCCACGAGAGTGAGAAAGAGAGAACGCAAGGTCGGATTAGACCACATAATCTGTAGTGGTACAAAGAGAGACAAATCTCACCTGAGATCTCATCTGATATCTCATGTGAGATGAGAATTTGGCAAGAAGATCTCACCTGAGATCTCAGGAGAGATTTCAGAAAGAAACATAAATAAAAAAATTTTGGCCGGGGACTGTTTTTCCCGGGTTCACGTGACGGGAGAGGCGGGGAAATGGACCAATAGCCCAATACGAGTTTCGCGCGTAATTTAAAAATATAATTACCGACATAACCCAGTACGAGTTTCAGGCGTAATTTAAATATAATTACCGATATTGGTCGGTAACAATAATTTTTGCACGTGACCCAATAAGCCGAAAAAGGCGCGCGTAGTTTAAATGTTTCTAGGATGGTAACAACAATTTTTTCCTCGCAGAGAAAAGATGTTACCTACATTGCTTGGTCGGTAATTTTTTTTCTTTTCAGTGGAGTGAAAATTAAGGGGGTTCCCCCGATTATTAGCTGTAAAAATCCATGAATTCAAAAGTGCGAAAATACGGCTGACGCTACTACCATTCTTCTTGCTAAAAATTTGAAATTATTATAAAGGTTAAGGGAGTGGGTGGTGAGCGAGGCTTCTTGAATAAAAACAATTCAAATTTATTTAATACATATATTGTATAAAAACACACTTAACTAATAATATTTATAAGTTTAGAAGCGATGATTATTAATTCTATTTAATTTAAAATGTATGTCGTTTAGAAATATTTCTAAACAGTACGTAGTTAACTCTAAAAATACCATGTCAAAATTTTGTTTTAAAAAGAAATTATCAATTGCAGAATAAAGATTTCCTTTAACATTTTTTCGTAGAGTTGAGTAATGTTCTTTAATCAGCTTTTCCAAATTTGATACACTGATCTTATTCACTAGAGTAATACTTTGTAGTGAAACAGTTAACTCATTCACTATAAATTCTTTGCACTTATTAACTAACGTTGCTGCACCCTCGATATGACGTAGTCTTTCATCCACACATATGACAGCTTGAGTGAGTCCGAAAAAGGTACAGTGTTGCATGATAATGGTTGAACCGTAGGTTTTCTTTTTTTTCTTATTTCCGTCTTGTCCATCGTTAATTTCATTTTTATCAAAGATCACTGCTTTCATTCCGTAAGATGATATGAATATCAACTCGATATTACCAAATTGTATGCGTTCCATTTGATCGATGTTTTTATCAGTAAAGTAATTATTTATAGAAGCAAAATAATCTTTCAACTCACTCCATACATGTGAATTTATAATTACATCTCCTGTAAACTGACATTTGGAAAGCTGCAACAAAGGCTCGAAACACTGGCGATGTACATTATAGTGAAGGCCCACGACGATTTTTTTCGTACCTGTCTTGTTGAGTGGATACGAATGTTGTAACACGTTTGCCGTTGATATTATAGCACTTTCATTGTCCTTTTGATTTTCTATAGAATTAATAAAATCTGATAAATGCTTAGAGGTATCACGTGATGAAAAACGCGTTTGTCTTGATTCAACACGAGCCATTTTTTACACTTTCGTACGACACAGTTCAATTTAAAAAAATCTTTTTATCGATAAAATTTTGCAGGGGCTGCGAAAATTATCTATCTCAGCCGTTATCTAAGTTGCAAGGAAGACTAACGGGTCTATAGAAAAGTGAAACCCTCGCGCTTGAAAACTTGTATAGCGGTTGCACTCTCCGCTCTCAAAATTTTTTCATGCGGCGCAACCCTCCCTACTCAAATTTTGGCAATATGTGATTCATAAGCAGAGATAGTATACCCTTATTTCATCATATAAAATTCTGTGGGAAAAACATGCTCAAGCCCGAAAAACGCTCTTGTTTAGTCACAGGGAAAATATCTGCAAATGGCTGTAGAGAAAAGTAAGTGACGACAGCGGATGTGAGCAATTGTCCCTTAGCTGCGATAATTTTAATCTTTTTCAAAATATGAAGAAGAGTAAGTAACCACTGCGGAAGTGAATCATACCGTAACTGTAGAATTTTCCAGGGTACGACTGAAGTGTACCTATGTGAGTGAGTACACCTTTTACATTTATTATACGTTAGCCAAAATTTTTGGCAAAGAGGGGGGAGAGAAAATATAGAAGTAGGTAGGGAAAAGAAGAAATTGTAAAAGAAAATCAGTCTTTATCCGACACTCTCAGCTGCATCACATTTTTCTTGCTGATACGCTGCTATAATTTTACGTGTTACATCTTGTTCGAAATCTTTTACGTGTTACATGTTCGAAATCTTTTACGTTTTCCATTAACTTTAAAGTTTTATACAGTATATTTTTTCCGTTGCTTAAACTTGTTTATATTCTGTATCAGTGTATCTCTACGGGGTGTTGCAAATTTTTGCTAGCTACAGTGTTTCAGTTAGTTATTTCGGTGTCTCTCTACAACGTGATAAAAGTTTTTGCTAGCTACACCGTAAAATAAAAAAATAAGACACCGGAAAAAAATAGAAGCATCTAATATCACAGCGTTGTTCGAGGTAGTGCGTTCATGTGTAAAATACGCGAGTACAATACGCGAGTCGGAAGATGCGGGTAAAGCGTACCCTGACAAGTGGTTTAGTGAGAAGCTGCCTTTATACTCCGTTAACGAGTTACGAGGAGTATTGCAGGAGATTTTCACCGTTTATCTGGAGGATGTGCACGCTGTCGTGTTATACCCCCTTCATCTGGTACGTAGTTCTATAGCTATGCAGACTGTAGTAGAATGTCTACCGTCTAAAGCTAGGAACATCGCGAAGTTGAAGAAAATGTACGAGGCGTACGATAGAAGTGGTAAGTGATACCAATTTAAGAAATTTTTTATACTTATAAAATTTTGCATGATGATAAAAAAATCTTCCAAACGTCGACGGCACCCTAAAGAGAAAGCTGGAGGACTCCTTGGACGATAGTATGCCTGGACCGTCGGGGGAGAAGGGTCTTTCTTACAAAAAGATAAAAATATCTCCAGGTAAATTAAAATCTTTATGGACATGTCTTTTTCCATTATTCATTTCATCTTTTCAATTACATTTATTTTACAATAATGTGTCAAAAATCAGGCTGACCGCTCGCAGGAAGAGATGTCCCAACCCACACCCGGTCCGTTGGGAATAACTACGATACACTACACCAACACAGGTAAATTTAAAAATAAAATTTTATATTTATGTTTCTCAAAAGTCTTAAATAATATTCTAATTACCTTTTTTTATCTTACAGATGGAGTCAATAGAAATGAGAGTACTCCTATTGAACAACCTCAGGAGCAGCAGCCTCGTGAACATCAACACGGAAGAGGTGTTGCAAGCGTCGCCGTGCAGACCGAGGGTGAACTGGACATAACGAGAGGTATGAAATATATCATACTAGAAAGCGATAGAGAAAAATTCATCAAATTGTTTAAAACAACGTGTTGCGCTATAAGATTTAAAATTACCAAACCTACGGATGTAGCAAATACTTTGTAATGGGTTAAAAACGGATTTCAGGAACTTATTAGTGTTATTAAAAAAAATTACACTACGATTAATTATCTTGTAGGTATCGACTTGCACTCTGACGCGTTAACTGAAGGATCGGCTGGTATATATTTCAAATTAATAAATCAAATTAATTTTCAAGATATCTGGGGCCTCTGCGAAAAAATCGAACAGAGTAAGCGAATAATTGACATCGCGAAAACGTTCGTAGTTGAGGTGACTTGTGTTAAATTACCTCAAGGGTGGGGTGCACCGGAAGATGTTATAAATAGTTAAAGTAAAAAAGGCGTCTTAGTGATCAACAATAGGAATAACCTATGTTTAGCTAGGGCTCTTGTGTGTGGTAAAGTTTTGACAGCAAAATATTGCTCACGCGCGTGGGCCTGACAATGGGAAAAGATAAAAACAGAAAATAAACAAAAATCAGAGTCTATAAAACTAATGCGAGAGTGTGACATTGATATAAATAATGAGCAAGGGTACGGATATGCAGAGTTTTTCAAATTTCAATAGTATTTTAAACAACACAATATGCGTATTCGGATATTTGATTACGACACTTTTGGCGATGAATCTTCTTTAATTTATGATGGTAATGATGACGATGTGGTGAATAGTTGTTCTTCATCAATAAATATAATGTATTACGACAATATTGGTCACTATAATCTAATTAAAAATGTGTTAGCTGTAAAGTCGAGTTATTTTTGCATTACATGTAACAAATCGTACAGTTGTATAGGAAGTCATGAATGTGTATCTGTCTGTTCTGCATGCAATGGAAATCCTAATAGCAGTAACATAAATAACTTAGAAAAAATACTGTGCACGGATTGTGGGCGACAGTTTTATGGTCGAAAATGTTTTGATAATCATAAAGCTAAAGGTTCTCTTTCGAGAACGAAATCTCCTAAACACGCGAAAAAAACCATTTGCAAAACAACAAAAATATGTAATACCAGTGATAGATTTATACATTTATCGAAAGGTAAGCATGATTGCGGAAAAATATTGCAAAAAGTGTAAAAGTGTTCATGCGCTTAACACACTATGTAGCATGCAGCCTATTACATCAAATTATAAATTGAATAATAAGAAGAATTGTTTTATATGTTACGATTTTGAAACGACACAAGACACAAAATTACATGATACTGCCGACACGCGAGTACACATACCAATCCTTTGTGTGGTACAAGTACGATGCTATGCATTTATAGACGAAGTAGAAGAAGAAAATGTCCAGGCGATTTGCCCTATGTGTGGTGTTAAACAGCTTATTTTCAAAGGGGAAGAGTGTCTAAAAAATTTTGACGATTTTGGAGTAAGATTTGAAAGTAAAACTTTCGCTTTATTTATTTGTATAGCATACAACTCTAAGGCTTTTGATGGTCAATTTATATTAAAATATACTTATAGTAGATAATAAAAAAGGTACCCCCGAGGTTATTCTTAATGGGCGTAATATCATTTGTATGTCTTTAGGAAAAACTAAGTTTATGGATAGTTTAAATTATTTACTTATGAAATTGGCTGATTTACCTAAAACGTTTAGTAGTGCAGGAAATATCAAAAAAGGGTATTTTCCACATTTATTCGTTACCAACGACAAAAAGTATAAAGGCTCTTGTCCCGATTCGCGCTACTACGCACCAGATTCTATGAACATCCGTGATCACGCAGAGTTTTTAGGATGGTACGATAAAATAACTTTACATGTAAACGCGCAGTTTGATTTTAAAAAGAACTTGTTGAATATTGTGTGCAAGATGTTAAAATTTTACGCGAAGCTTGCACGGCTTTCCAAAAAATTTTCATGCAAGTTGGAAAAGTAGACCCTTTTGTTGAAAGCGTGACAATAGCGAGTGCGTGCTCCGTTCTATGCAGAAAAAACTTTTTAAAAAAAGATACAATCAGTATTATTCCCGCAACTGGATATACACACGCAGGACAATTTTCTAAAAAATGCATCCATTGGCTTTTATGGGAAGAAAAAGTAAGGAAAGTAGAGATCATTCATGGAGGTAGATCGCGAGAATACCGATTAATAGAAGGCCCTGTCGTTGATGGTTACTTAAAACCTCGTGTAGAAAAAAATAATTCAAAAGGAACTGTGTTTCAGTTTTACGGATGTTATTTTCACGGTTGTATCCGTTGTTTTCCTAACGATCGATATCAAAAATTAAATAATAACGAAACTTTTACCGAACGCTACGAAAATACCATGAAAACAAGTTTAAAAATAAAAGAATACGGCTATGAACTAATTGAGATATGGGAGCATGATTTTAATAAATTTATAAAAAATAATAACGAGTTAAATACTCTAAATGAGTATATGAAAAATCACTCAATTGCTGAAATTTGTACTTTAAACCCTCGAGATGCTTTTTACGGCGGCCGTACGGGTAATACTGTTACTCATTATACGGTTAAAGATAGCGAAAGGATAAAATATTTAGATGTTTGCTGACTATACCCTTATATTAGTAAAACAGGGACATTTCCACTTAACCATCCGAAAATTTATACAGGGAATGACTGTTTGAAATTATCAGGAAAAAATTTTGAGAATTTAAAAAAAAATGTCGAAGGCTTAGTAAAATGTACAATTTTACCACCACGAAAGTTATTCCACCCCATACTCTCTACAAAAATGAATAGTCGTTTACTTTTCGGATTATGTTGCACGTGTATGGCAACAACCTTTCAGGGCGAATGTATTCACGATTGAGAGTCGGATAGGGCATTATCCGGTACATGGGTATCCGTAGAAATCAAGAAAGCTCTAGAATTAGGATGTAAATAATTAAAATTAATGTCATTTGGCAATATGAAGTTGCTAAATATGACCCCGTTTCCCAAAGCGGTGGTTTATTCACAGAGTATATAGACACTTTTTTAAAAATTAAGCAAGAAGCAAGTGGTTGGCCCTGTACAGTTAAAACTGAAAAAGATAAATTAGAATACATCAATAATTATAAACATAAGGAAGGTGTTAAGTTAGATATTGACAACATTAAAAAAAAATCCTGGGTTGCTATCTGTGGCAAATTTATGTTTAAATTCATTTTGGGGAAAATTCGGTCAGCGGGGAAATTTACCTCAAACTAGTGTAGTTAATGATTATAAAGAGTTAGTAAAGATGTTATGCGATGGTAAAAAGTATGTAGAAAATTGTCTACTGGCGAATGATAGTGCTATTGTGTATGTACGTAACGTAGCGATATAAAAAGGAAGCGTCACTTTCTTACCCGTGTACAAACGTTGCTATAGCGGCTAATACGACAGCTCAAGCGCGCTTAAAACTATATTCATACTTGGAAAAACTCTATCGAAGAGTTTTGTACTATGATACGGATTCGGTGATATTTACTAGTAATGACGAAAATCTCAGTGAATATCAACCACCCACTGGTTCGTTATTAGGACAGTTAACGGACGAATTACAAATGTATGGTGAAGGATCGTATATAGAGAGCTTCGTTTCAGGAGGTCCTAAATTTTATGCGTATCGTGTGCGAACATCTACTGGGGGCTTTCACGATGTTTGCAAAGTCAAGGGCATTAAATTAAATTACGAAAACTCGTTAAAAATAAATTTCGATTCTATAGTAATAATGGTCGATCGATGGAATAAAAATAATAATATAGAATCAGATAACATAATCAAAATTAAAAATTCGATGATTAGAAAGTATGATATACATGAAGTGGTAACGCGTAATGAAGAAAAATTATGCGGGATGGTTTTAAAAAAGCGGCGGTTTATCTCAGAAACCTTATCATGTATTTTCGGTTATAAGAAGAAAAAATAAATAATTAAATTATTTTTGTTATACATACAGTACGCGTGATCAAAAAAGTCTGTGCTGACGAAAATTGTGATTGCCATCTGTACTATTGTCGAGTGCCAACATGCAAGTACTATCCCCCCCATAAATCTTCATTAGGAGGTTTAGCATGGCACTCCCTTTTACATACTATAATTAAACTTAAAACTGATGGAGAAATCAGAGTCTATCGTGAAATGTATGAGACACTGTTTAAGTATGATTTGCTTGGAATATCCTTTGAATATGTAAGAGTATTGGGCTATTTTGATGAGTTGAGTGTTATATGGAAATTTCAAAAACCTGTTGAAAATTTGGACTTCGACGATGAGTTAAACACTGTACCATATAATACGCTATTAGACGCGCATGTTTTTTCAAATATTTAAACAGCAGAACTATCACACATAATCGATACAAACCGAATTATAAAAACCCAGTTTCACAAAGTTCAACGCTTGAATGAAGAGCATCGTGATGACGGTGTAATTTATAAATGCCGCAACAATCATTTAATAAAAAGAAAATATTACAACCGATGGATTGACGTAATCGAACATAGACGTCGACTAAGATTAGAAAATTAATTCTAAGAATTTTTGTTTTTATTTATATTATTTAAGTAAACTAATTTAATACTTCAATTTGTTTGTTGTAGATATCTCGCGTACTATTCAAAAATACTGCTCTTCATAAAAAAAATGTTCATGTTTTGAAAGCGTTTGTAAATTTCCTGAGTGTGTACGCTTTCCAACTTTTCGCCAGACATTGCAAGGTTTATCGTGGCACTCATTATTTCACACACTGTTAGAATTAAAAAATAAAATGGAGATACTCGCCTATAGACAGTTATATAAAAAAATGTACAGTATGCAAACGGGTTCAAATATGTTATTCCACATAAAATTTGTTGGCTATTCATAACTTCAACTGTAATAAATTATCATGGTTCTGAGGAAAATCACGATGATATTCAGGAATTTGAAAGTATAACGATTGCTGAAACTTTATTTATTATAAATACAAACACCATAACAGATATTTTTGTAATAGATGTGCTAGATGATGACTGTCGAAATGAGTGGTGTGCGTCTGTTGGTATGCATTTGTAAAAAAAAAAGATGGTGACAAAATATATTGTAATAATTATGTAAAAATGTAACAAATATGCATATTGTGAAATTTGATAATGTAAAGAAATTGTGAGATAAATTTTTAAATAAGTAGTGTTGCACTTGAAGACAATTGAACCCATTTATTTTTCTCTAATTTTACATTTTACACATACATTATATACCAACTCTGTAAAAGAAGAAACTACGATGGTTACATCTGTGAAAAGGTGAGTCACTTGTTTCATTGATCTCTTTTACTCATTGCATGATTATTTTAATGATATTTTTGAAAGGGTTTCTTAAGATGAAGAGAGAGCGAGAGACAGGGGGAGTGGTTCTAATACAGTTAAACATATATCCGCATTAATAATGATTTTCTCAAACGTGTAAGGAATATGTCACTACATTTGGTTAAAAAAGATATTATAAATGCATGCTGCAACCTGTTTTTACTTAGTATTTAACGATGTCAGCAAGTAGCAAGAAGGAAAAGGGTACTAAAGAAGAGAAGACCCTTCTCCTGAAGAGGGAGGAGGACGAGGAGAAAAAAAAATCGCTATTTTTATCGGTAAAAATTCACAACCGATCGATTCTCCAATAACCAAAAATTTGGTCCAGAGAATAAACATTACAAGAGAATGTAGTGCTTCACAATCATGGATTTCGTCGTAAATATCCAAGGTTTTTACGACTCTGACAGACATTTTATACCTAAAGAAGTTGCAGTGGTATCGATGCAAGCAAATGTCATAGGTCACTGGTTAATTAAATCACCCCGCCCATTCAACGATTTCCTTACGATGTAAAAAAGAGCAATAATCACAGCACGCTAGAAGTTCACGGTATAGAGTGGTTTGACGGAGATATCAAAATAAATTATTTAAAATATTGTCTCATTACAATTACTAAAAATCTCAAGAGAATTTACATGTATGGTGATAATGGTGCCAAATTCATAAGTTCAATACTAGCACGGGAGGTTCATGACTTATCGCAAATTCGTACCTCATTAAAAATGCATGAAAATAAAAAAATTGGTTTGCCAATTTGTCTAACGTATGCGCAAAAACATTTCGAAGACAAGCAGTCATTTTTTGCACTGTATAGAGCATGCATGCTAAAAGAATGGGTCGTCAAGACTTTATCCCTAAAAAAAGCATCATCGCAGGATAGTGATGCATATTACAACGCCTTCCAGAATATTAAGCGTCCAAGTCCGCTGCCATCGTTCCCCGGATGTCCAGACGTTGTAGCTATAGTGTCAGTAATGATTAAAAAAAATAAAACATGTATTTTTTATTGTACGTTTTCAAAAAAGTTATTGCAAAATAAAACCGTCTAACTAATGTTTTTTGCTTTTTTAGAGTATTACCCCAGCCGAAATTTATTTTTAAAAAAAAATCCTATACGTACAAATATTAGGAAAAAAGTAACATATACGAAAGAATTAAAAATAAAATTAGAAAAAAATAATAATAATAATAATATGCAAGTCCTGAAGAGTTCGAATTGAATCAACGTTCCATACGAATGAAATCGTTAACCAACTGAGCCATTCAGGACTTGCATCTTCCAAAATTCGAATAAGGTACTACTACTATCTTGTAAATAATAAAAATACGCTAGTCAATCATTTGCATAGATAGATACCAAGACAGCTAATGTTTTTCCGCTGCATGCTTGTTCCATTTTCTCAGGGTAGTAGTTGACACAAGGAGAGAGTGACGTTTGACGAGTACGTAGAGACAAACCAGCTGACGCTCACACATAGAGGCAATCCATGCGTAGATTTATACCTAATCATAGGTTGAGCTAAGAATCAGCTACAACACCGTAGCGTCACGGTCACTACCACATAGTATGTAGGTATGCTTTTTGGAAAATAATTTAACTTACAAACTTTTCAAACTATAATTAGTATGAAAAATATTGTCATAATGGATACCCGATGGCAACACCCCTGGACAAGCATGATTTGCGGTCCAACTGGCTGCGGAAAAACAGTTTTCGTTAAAAGATTTTTAAATAATTTAGAACAAATATCTAGCGTAATGTTTGACCCTATTTTATTTTACTATGCAGAGTGGCAGGATAGTTATAAAAGTGAAAATTTTTTGAAAAATGGACAGCAAATTGAATTTTGCGAGGGACTGCCAAAACCTTCAGATTATTCAAACGATCCCCATCTTAAAAAGCTTTTAATTATCGACGATCTGATGCGCGAGTCGTCGAATCATGTTGTGGTAGATCTTTTTACAAAAGGGAGT
>NW_019380328.1:318444-335424 GCF_000648655.2 Copidosoma floridanum | reverse complement strand
CCACTTAAAATTAAAAAAAAAAAAATCTGTCGGTTTTAAAATTCCAGCCCCCCGAGTAACGCGACATAAAGAACTTCGTTCTAAAAAAGGAGACAAAAAATTAATCAACTGCTTGTGCGAGTGTGTTTTAAACGTTCTCAAAGGTGTTGTTTCTCTGAAAAACAGTAAAAAAAAAGTTTAAAAAAGTTTAAAAGCTGTTTACGACAATTGATCGCTAAGAGTAGAGGTAAATATTCGTGGAAAAAAAGAGGAAAATTGTAGTTCATAAAGGTAACGGTTTTTTACCGTTAATATTACAACCTATTCTAAGTGAAATATTATCAAGAATATTGTAAAAATAACAAAATGGAAAGAGGGAAAAAAATTATTTTACTGTCAAAAGACCAACTCGAAAGAATGAAAAGAGAAAGCACTACCGTAGGGGGAAACCCTGGTCCTTCTACTCCTACAGCCGCAAAAAATTTTTTCACACATTCTATTTTACAAACCACACAGACAGCCGGAGATAACTTGAATCAATTAGACGACTCGATGAAAAAAATTCTAGATTCAAATTCGTATAGCAATGAATACGATAAATTGAAGGAATACTTGAGAGTTTTACACAGGTATTTATACTTTATCGATAAAAAGCGTGAGCCAATGCAGATTGCTGAAAATTGAAAATGAAATTAAAAATATCACTACTTCTACAGATGATTATGGAATGAGCGAAGAAACGATTGTCAGTACTGTACCTAAAGTGTACCAACAAAAATCTATGCTGCTTTTAAGATATTTAAAAGAATACAAAAACAATATTAAGTGGGATATAACAGGTACGGTAATTTATAAAGGTAAAAAAATTGATGGGTCAAATATTATCGATTTAATTAATCATGATGCAAGGCGAAGGAAAAATGTTAAATCGGTGGGGAGAAAAATTTTTGCTAAAGTACTTCGGGAGATAAAGACTCCTCAAGAACTCTTGGGAAATACAGACCTCTTGAAAATCGTAAATCACGACAGTTCAAGCTTGCTGTTAGATGGGACCAGTAATATAAAGTCTCTCGGAGAAGGCGAAGAAACGTTTGAACACGAGACTTTTTCATTACCTTTGGAAAAAACTGTACACGATAACAAATCTAATGATGATAAGCATGTAGTACATTCATCTACACCAAAATCAAGCGGTGTTAAAAGCTGGTTACGATATTAATAATCAACGAATGTGCTAGAGAAACAATATTTTACCCCTAACCATGAAGCAGCATTTTCTAGGGTCTGCAATAAGAGTACATAAAAACAAAATCCCCCGCGAGAAAATCAAAGAGTGGCTGCAAAAACATGATGCTTATACTTTACATAAATCTATTCAGCGAAAGTTTCCATGGTTGTTTTAAGATGTTAATGCTAGAGATGAATTGTAGGAAGCAGATCTCATTCAACTGACGTCATTAAAAAACTACAACGACGGAGTGTCTTTTATTTTAATTGCAATTGATGTATTAAGCAAATTTGTATGGGTGCAACCTTTAAAAGATAAAAGTTGCCGTAATGTAACCGCAGGTGTTAAAAAAATTCTTGAAAAAAGTCAATCTCGCTCGCCTTTTATGTTACAAACGGATCGAGGGACTGAATTTTTAGGCAGTGAATTTCAGCGGTTTTTGAAAGACAATGCTATAAAATTTCGAGTTGCCCAAAACCCTGATGTTAAAGCGGCCGTAGTAAAGCGCGTCATTCGAACGTTTAAAGAGCGTATGTACAGATATTTTACATACAAAAATACATACCGTTACGTAGACGTTTTACAAGATTTAATTGGTGGTTACAATAATACCCCCCACTCTACAACAAAGTTAACACCTAGCAGCGTAACGATATATAATGCACATGTAGTAAGACAAAATTTAGTCAATTCGAGAAAACTTCGCGCAAAACAAAGTCACAGTAAAAGTAAAGATAAACGTAAAGTAGGTATTTATGTACGCATAAGCCGTGATAAAAATGTGTTTGAAAAAGGTGCATTAAAAACTTGGAGTGAAGAGATATTTAAAATTACTCGAATTTCGAAAAGACAAAATTTACATGTGTATTAGCTCAACGATTTAGATGGTGAAAAAATTAAGGAGTTTTTTTACTCTTAAGAACTCAACCCTGTTCACAAGGAGCGTGTCAGCGAGCAGGAGCACAAAATTGACAAGATCTTGAAAGCCAGAGGAAAAGGAAAAAACAAACAACACTTTGTTAGTTGGGTAGGATATCCTGAAAAATTTAATTCGTGGGTAAATTCGAGGGATTTAAAAAACAATGCATCATAACGAGTTTACGATTACTTTACCTAGCAACAGTAGTATAAAGTATTTTCCGAACAACACAACAACAAATTTTTCTACACAGTTACCCCGTGAAGTTGAGCTAAGCGGTAAATGGAAGGTAGGAATTTCCGAGATTCACGCACCATTCACTATTTTGCATGTTCGACGAGAAGAGGCAATGATAATCGGGCCAGGTGAAGAAAAAAAATGTTGTATTCAACATGGTATCTATGACTCTGTACATAGTTTATACAAGGAAATAAATAGAAAATGGTTGGAATATTATCATAAAGATAAGAAATGTCAGCAGCTAATTTATGATCATCGAGGTGGTTTTGTATTTATTGGTTTTCCAATAACAGGATCTGGACGTACAAGAACGTGTGGAAAAACCCCTGTTTTTTCCACTACAGTGAAACGTATTATTGGGTTCGAGGAAGGGCTGACCGAGATCGAGCGTGATCGTCCCAAAATAAGAGGGGATTACAGGTTATTGTTTCACGGTAAACAGCCTGCAAGCTTATCAAGAGCGGTACCTGATCAACTTTTTATCTATTCTAATATATGTGAACCTTGTATTGTTGGTGATACGTTTGCACTCTTGCTGAAGATAGTAAATTTAGCCGCTCAGGAAATTCATTTCGGGAGCAAAATTGTCAAGAGGTATACTCCACCAGTCTTCTCACCCCTCCTTAATAATAGATTTCATACAATTTATATAGATAAAAGAGATCAATTTGGTAAACCAAAATCATTTGAGTTTAAGACACTAACCGTGGTGTTACTTTTTAGGAAAGTTTTCTTTTAAGCGAATCGTTACAAAATGGTTTTTTACGAGGAGTCAAGCATGTGTTTGCGGGGTCATATAGATAGAGAGGGCATGGATAAGGCTCGTTTTTCACTGGATTATTTCGAAGTGCTATGCCCTACATAGTCAGAGGTGCTCGTGCCGTTGGAAAAGAAGCTTTACGAGCGGGAGTGAATATAATAGACGATGTTGAAGACAGCAATATACCTTTTAAAAACGCATTCAAGAATCGGATGAATGAATCCGGTAAGAATTTAAAACGTAAAGCTACAGAAAAAATTGTTAAGTTGATTGAAAGATTGGGATATAATGCTTTACCATGTAAAAAAGAGCACAGTCTCGACGTAGAAGCGGTGGTGCGAACATCTCATTAAAAAGTGCGAAAAAAAGAAAAGAAAAGGTCGATCGAAAGTAGCTAAACGAAGAATAGGTGCGCGTAAAAAAAATAGTAAGAAGAAAAAACCAAACAGAAAAGTAAATAAAGTTGGTCGTAAAACAAAGAAAAAGGCGGTAAAAAATAAAAAATCAAGACGTGTAGATATTTTTGGATAATCATGTCTTTCCTACATAGTCATACGGATCCTCATCTAAAGAGCGAGTGGGATTTATTTTCCGTTCCTCTCACGCAGACAGCATTAGAAACTAATCGATGGGTGAATTACAAGCCTGTTTCGTCGTTAAGTGACGAGAGTCCCATAGAATTCGTTATCAGTTCTCAAAACGAGGATTATATCGACTTGGCCATACGATGCTCAGAGTGAATGTCAAATTAACACCTTACGACAAGGATGGGGATGCGCTTGTAGCCCCAGTGAACAATTTTTTACACTCGATATTTAACCAAGTTGACGTTTATTTTAGTCAAAAACTTTTTACTCCTCTAAATAATGCCTACCCATACAGAGCATACATTGAAACTCTTTTAAATTACGGTCCTGATGCAAAATCATTGCATTTGTCGACAAATCTGTGGGAAACAGATGTTGCTGGTGAAATGGACGAATTACCCGGTTCGAAAAAAAATTTAGCTCTTACTAAGCATCAAGAATATTTAAAAGATGGAAAAACCGCAAACTTAATGGGTCATTTACATTGTGACGTGTTCAATCAGGATAAATTATTATTAAATGGTGTCGAAGTTCGTTTACGTCTAGTGCGCGCAAAAGATGATTTTTGTCTCATGGATGCTTCAACGAAAAATTATTCCGTCAGCATTAGCGAGGCTACACTTCTGGTTCAGCAAGTGAAAATTATCCCTACAGTTTTGATTACGCACGCAAAAACTCTGGCAAACACTACGGCAAAATATCCAATTACGGGCGTCAAAGTCAAATCTTTTACCCTACATAGCGGTATAAACGTCGACTCTTTAGATAATGTTATCCTCGGACAACTTCCGAAAAGAATCACTTTAGGTTTTCTTGACAACAAAGCCTTCAATGGGGATCGAAAGATGAATCCTTTCAACTTTCAAAATTATTCTATAAATTTTTTGTCGTTGTACGTTGATGGTGTACAACTCCCAAGTAAGCCGCTACAACCGACTTTTACAGGAATTACACCTATGTACGTGAAAGCATATCATACTTTATTTTCGGGGACCGGGATCTATTACATGAATGAGGGAAATAGTATTCACACGAAAAATATTAAAGAATGGTACAGTACGAATAGAAGTACGCTTCGAGACAGCTCTTACGAAAACTATAAATTGTGTTTTATATGCTGAATTTGACAACATATTGGAAATTGACTCAAATCGTCAAGTAGTTGTGTATTTCAACTTATAAAAATTCTTTTGAGAGGAAGGAAATAAACTGTGGTGCCACGAGCTTTATTAATGTACGTTTACTCCCGAATTATAGTTACAAAAGAACGCAAGTGCGTGCTCTTCACTTGAGCGCGGATACGACTCTGATACCTCACAATATCGGCGCTTACGGTGACGCCCTCGCTTAGTCAACAGTTTCCCCACTCTTACATAGTTTAGTTTCGCAGGGGGGATCTGTATGAATATATTAACATATAGAAAACGCTTAAATTGCTCGCGAGTATGTCAACACTCCCACTATTTGAGTGTTTTTGGTACACCCTTAACTATGTTGAGATTAGATTGTTGGGATTCAAATTTGTCATTCACAAGGGCTTTTGTTAAAATATCGGCGCACTGATTATTTGTATTTACATATATGGTGTTAATTACACCTTCTCTCACCTTTTCGCAGATGAAGTGATAACGAACATCGATGTGTTTGGACCGGCGATGAAATTCCGGGTTTCTTGTCAATTTAATGCTACTTTGATTGTCAATATATAAGAAAGTCGGTCCATCACATCCATGCCCGATATCTAACAACAGTTTACGCAGCCATAGGGCCTCTTTCGTCGCTTCACTCGCAGCTATAAACTCGGCTTCCGTGGTACTGAGACGGTGCTTTGTCGCTTTGAAGACCAAGCCACACAGTTGTCATTTACAGTAAAAACATATCTGGTAGTCGACTTATGAGTCAAATGATCTCCCGCGTAATCAGCGTCTGAAAACCCTGTTAGTTTTTCGGTATGACGATTGTCTGAGAACTATAAACCGAATGTTGCCGTACCTTTTACGTATCGAAGAATACGTTTCGCAGCAAGCCAATGCATTTCGTCGTAGTTGTCTGGGTACCTACTTACCACACCCACAACGTACGCAATATCAGATCGCGGGATAATGGCGAGGTATAAAAGCGATCCTACGAGTTCACGATAAGGCACGTGTAACTTGGTCCTCTTAGCGGGAGCATTCAACCTGCACTGTGAATCAGCCGGAGTTTTCACAGGATTCGCGTCTAACATTTTAAATTTCTCTAATACCCTGCTGATATACGATTTTTGATTTACAAAAATAAAGCCTGGCTCATGAGTTATCTCCATGCCTACGAAAAAGTTCAAATCACTGAATGTAACATCAAAACTTGTTTTGAGGGTATCGACTATCTTTGTCAAGACTTTACGATCGCGACACAACAACAAACCGTCGTCAACATAGAGTGCGAGATACACTTTGTTTTCTTCGAACGTGGATGTGTACACACATTTGTCTGCGCTACTCGGCGTGAAACACATTTTTCTAATGAAATTATCGAATTTCTCGTTCCAACAACGCCCTGCCTGTTTTAGGCCGTAAATAGCTTTCTTTAATTTTAATACAATATTTTCACCTCGTATGCCAAGGCCATCGGGAATTCGCATGTATATGCTTTCGTTGAGTTCGCTATTTAAGTACGCGGTGCTCGCATCAAACTGAATCAAACATAGACTTTCATGAACGGCGACGGATAACAAGGTCCTTATAGATTCATAACGGACGACAGGAGAGAAGATCTCGTCATAATCGATATCGGGTTGTTGGGAGAATCCTTGGGCGCATAGGCGTTCTTTATATCGCCGCTTGCCCTCGGATTCCACATTTTTAACTTTAAATACCCACTTAAAGCCGATAGAGCTTCTCCCCTCGGGCAATTTTACTACGTCCCAGGACTTATTCTTTGCATGAGCATTCAACTCTTCATCTATAGCTTTTTGCCAAAGCATTGAATCGTCACGGCTTAACGTGTCCCGGTAATTCTTCGGTACATCATACAAGCCACTACATTCAACAGCGCAAACGTATCTGTTGGGGGCATGCAAACTTTCACGAGATCGCAACTCATACCCACCTCGATTGTCGCTCCCTTCGCCATTGCCATGTACAGTGTGATAATCATCTGATTCTACAGAATCCCCATCAGCATCGCACGTGGACGCGGACACGGTTTCATTACCTTCTACGATTTGAGGTTGATTCGCTTTCTCCGATACTTTGTCAATGGGAAACCAAACGCCGTCGTTTTTAGCATTTTTAAAAGAATCCTCGTTAAAGAAGACGTTTCGCGACACCGTTATTCGACCCGTGGCAACGCTGATGAGTCTGTAGTTCTGTGAATCATTTGCGTAGCCCACGAAACTCAGTTTTTCTGACTTTGGGTCCCATTTTTTGCGATGTACGTCGGGAACAAGCACGTAGGCGTCGCAACCGAAAACACGCGCATGTGATACGTCGGGCTTCTTATTAGTCCACAATTCGAAATTGATCGATTCAAAAAATATACGGCAGTATTGACAGCTTCGCCCCAAAGATATTTTGGTAAGTCATGTGCTAAAAGCATTGTTCGCGCGCTCTCGACAACGGTACGCATTTCACGCTCCACTCGTCCATTTTGTTCGGGGGTGTACGGTGCTGAGGTTTCGTGTTTTATACCCCTCGAGCGCAAGAATTCCGAAACCTCGTGGTTTACATATTCCGTTCCGTTGTCGGAGCGTATAACCTTAATCTCTTGATTAAAGTGGTTTCGAACGTAATTTATGTATGCCTTTAGGACCTCGGGGACATCGCATTTATGTTTGATAAGGTAAACAGTGCGGAAACCAGTTGCTTTATCTTTAAAAAAAATAAAAAATCTCGCACCGCCTATAGACCGCGTCTCCATGGGACTGCACAAGTCCGTGAATATGACCTCCCCAGCAGCGAGGTGGGCACGATTCTCAACGGTCTTAAATGGAAATTTGAACTGTTTACCAAGTGGACAGCTTACACAAAAGAACTCGGATTTGTGACTGAATTTAATGCCAGATACTACGGAACTCTCTGCCGCCGTCTTAAGAGAGCCCGTGTTTATGTGACCGAGGCGCTCGTGTCAGGTTTGTATTGACATCGACGCGGTATTTACTTCGCGCTTTGACCCGGACCTGATGAGCATACGCGACAGATTGTTCGGTAACTTCGCCCCCTCGGCGATCAGGACGTTATCTTTGGAGTGAATTTTGGCCCGATCGCCGGTGAAAACAATCGTCTGACCGAGGGATGTACAAGTCCCGGCTGAGAGCAAATTTCTTTTTAGTGCCGGGGCAAAAAACACGTTGTTGATCTCCCCTTTAAGCCATTTTCCATCAACAAGACGTGTGATTGGAATTTTTCCAATTCCTTCAACCCTCAGTACCGAGTTGTCCCCCAAGTAAACATTTTCATTCCTTAAGGGAGCGAACTCCGAAAACCAGTCGCGCCTGCAAGAGTAGTGGCGCGAAGCACCGCTATTGAGAAGCCACAGCTGCTCATCACAACCCTCACGGGACGAACCGGCATCGCGATCCAACAGCAGAGAATTCGAGCTAGCCTCCGACAACTGTTCACCTCCAGACGCCACGACAAAAGCACTAAAATTTGCGGAATCACTGTCCGACGCAACATATGAATTATCGCGCGTTTCGGCATTCGGACTATCGTTCTTTTCCAGATTTTTCTTTTTGAAACAAAATTTCGCGATATGCCCTCTTTTCTTACAAAAATTACACTGTATGTTTTTCTTCGATTTATTCACTATACCTTTTGTTGAATGGGCTTGTTCACCGCTGTTGGATATACTCGATGCTGCTAAAGCGGCGGCCACCTCATCTGCGCTGGAGAGACGACTCTCCTCTCGAATGATCCTTTCGCGTAGATTGGCCAGCGTCTGATTTGCCTCGGCCATACTGTCCCATGCCGATATGAAGGCGTTGAATTTCGGCGGGAGAGTGCCCAGAATCTTGGCCATGATCATGACGTCAGAAACGTTCTCGCCGACATCTTTTAATTGATTGGCAAGGTTTTCGATCTTGGCCATGTGCTGAACTGCTGATTCTCCGGGTGCCATTTGATGTTCGTGGAACTTTGTCGTGAGAGTCAATTTATTTGCGGCACTTTTTTGCTCATGGATGCTCGACAGCTTCAGCCACATTTCGCTAGATGCGGTGCACGTAATTAGATATTCAAGCTGGTTATAATCCATGGAAGAAGACAAAATAAACATGGCTTTCGCGTCCCTCTTCTCCCATTCCTCAAGTTTCGTCGTTTCAGTATCCACCGGCCTTCTCTCTTTTCCTTCGACGATAGTCAGTAGGCCCTGTTTTCATCTGAAACTTCCATAACTGGAAATTTTGGCCATTGAACTTCGCAATGTTTCTTAAGTCTGATGGATCGGCCATTTTAAGATGCTCAAGTGAGGCGAAGCCAAAGGTTCTGGCTTGCAAAAAAAAAGCAAAAGTAACTTCACAGGAAAACAAAAGAAAAAAAAAAACTCGTGGAACAAAGTAGAAACACCAAGCTTCCTGGGCCCATAACCTTTTGAGAGGAAGGAAATAAACTGTGGTGCCACGAGCTTTATTAATGTATGNTCCGCCTCGCATCACGCAAGCCGTGAGCGCACCTCCACCACGTCTGGCTCGACCTGGACCAGGAGGGGCTCTGGCTCATCCTAGACCCACACTACTATGCACACACTCACACTCCGTCGCCAATCTCACACACTACTATACTCTCTCTCTCTCTCTCTGCTCAACGATGCCTCTCTCTCTCTCGACTCTTCAATCTACCCTTACATACAACAAAACGCGCGAACAATGGTGGCACTCCCAAGCATGCACCTCGCGGTCTCTTGTACACCTCGTCTTATCAACCCAAACTCTCTCTCTCTCTCTCACACTGTCTACACTACTCTCTCTCTCTCTCTCTCTAGCCTCACCTCCTGGTCAAACTTCCACGAGTCCAACCAGGCGCGATGTCGTCCGGCGTCCTCGAGCGGGTCGTTCGTCCTGCGGCTTTACCTTTTCTCTTCTCTCTCTCTCTCTCTCTCTCTTACCCTCTTCTTCTTTTCTCAGTGGCCGTAGTCCTCGACCTGGACACCTCGTCGTCCTGGGAGAACACAGCAGCTTCCCGACTCGCATGCACCCTCCTCTCTCTTCTCTCAACACTCTCCACACCTTCTCGATAACTCTCTCAACTCTCTCTCTCTCTCTCTCTCTCTCTCTCTCTTTCAACACTCACCACGAAACCCCGCAAAATCACCGAAGCTCTCGCAGCTCGCTCTTAAGCGTGCAGCTCGAAGCCAGAGATTAGTAGGGAGATTGCTGACTGCCATGCTATGGAGTGTGCCCACTTTTTTCCAGTGGTTCGAGTGCCCCGCCGCGGCCAAGCGGCTGAACCAGGCGCACGTTTTTTTTTTTATTTGAGAAGCACGGTAGGGGTATGAGAAGAGTGGATTCGCGTGGAAATGTCCATATAGGCGCATATTTTGGAGACGCATGGAAGGGGTATACCGAATGTGCGCCTACGTGGAGAGAAGTGAAAATGTCGGCTATATAGCTGTATATATCTGAGCGCACAGCCAAAGCAAGCGACGACACGAGTTTTTCTTTTTTGAGAGTCTTTTGACTCTGCAACCAAGTACATGCTATGTATATATTTAACTGACTTGCTCTCGCTCTGGCTTCAATGTTATCTATAAATCTTATTTAATTAAATCGTGGAACTAAATGCTCATTAATTACATACACAGAATTTTGATTTCGATACATTATTTTTTAACTCTCCCGTACTCTTAACATTCCCAAATCCATTTATGTTTTCAAAAAATATATAGCTTCAACTATTTTTTAAGGTTTTCAGTACAGCTTGAACCACTAATTTATTAATTTCACACATCCTAACTGCTGTAAACTGTAGGACAAGCTCCGGAGGATATCCATCAACATATGTGACTTTGAAAGGGATATCTTTCGTTCTTCGGATCGCTAAGATGGTTAAGGCTTATGCCACTTCGTAGATTGTTTTGCTCTTAAGGGTTCAAATCCACATCATGGTAGATATTTATTTTTTTTTTTTAAATTTATATCAACTCATATGTAAACCTTAAGTGTGTTTTTATACAATATATGTATTAAATAAATTTGAATTGTTTTTATTCAAGAAACCTCGCTCACCACCCACTCCCTAACCTTCATAATAATTTCCAATTTTTAGCAAGAAAAATGGTATTAGCGTAAGCCGTATTTTTGCATTTTTTAATTCATGGATTTTCACAGCTGATAATCAGGGGAGCCCCCTTAATTTTCACTCCGCTAAAAAGAAAAGAAATTACCGACCAAGCAATGTCGGTAACATCTTTTCTCTGCGAGAAAATAATTTTTTTTACCATCCTAGCAACATATAAACTACACGCGCCTTTTTCGGCTTATTGGGTCACATGCAAAAATTATTGTTACCGACCAATGATGGTAATTATACTTAAATCACGCGCGAAACTCGTACTGGGTTATGTTGGTTATTATATTTTTAAATTACGCGTGAAACTCGTGTTGGATTATTGGTCCATTCTTCCACCTCTCCCGTCACGTGACCCCGGGGAAAAACGGTCCCCGGCCATGCCCCCAGCGCCAGCCGTATGACATATATCTATGTCTGCCGCGTGACATATATCTATGAAACTGTCTGGAAAAAGCTTTCCCTTACTACTCGCGGGCAACAAACAAACCTTCAAAATTTTCTGCAAAGTAAGTAACTAGATACTTAGATACCTGAGTTAGTGGTCAATTCAGTTTGTCTTAATTCACCTGCGGGAAATCGACGCAAGGAGTGTCCGTTGTGTGGTCCATTATTACAGTTTATGTATTGATACCTCGAATACACATTGTCACTCGCCATGGTTGCGTAGTTAACGTAACGTACCAACGAGTAGAAGAAAACCGAAGAAGCAAAATACTGTATAAAACAAACTAACAACTCTAAAAAGTATTCACTGCATGCAAATCTGTGTGCAAACACGATGTATCGATAGCAGACGTGCATCAACGAATATCGCGTGCTCGACTGGTACTCGATGCGTGCTAATAGCGCTGCATGCCTCACGTAGAGACAGTCAAAACAACAACGCCTCGACGCACCTGTGACGAAAACAAAGGCTGTATAGCTGGGCGCGAACGGCTGTACTAATTCTTACTGGACTGCATACATTTTAATACGATTATATCTTCTGTATTAATCAATGCACATAATTACTGCTCTTCATGATAGCTTATTTCGCAAAATGTATCGCTTGCTGGTTAAAAAAATCGTATAGTAAATATTATTTTTAACTATTAAATAATAGTCGCGCCTGCAAGAGTAGNATCAGTTTAGAGTTCATCAAGGCAGTGAGAATTAAAACTCCAATATGTCTGATGTTTATAATATCTGAGCCTGATAAGGTTAGCGTTAAGACCGACAAAACGTTGCTCAAGATAACATCAGACATTTCGGAGTTTTTGTCCTTGCTCTTTGATTAGCTCTTAACTGATCATGTGTGCTTAATACACTAACCTTACAAATCATTATGGAAACAACTGAGAGTATGACTACATGTTCAACAACATCAACTTGACTCACACAAATGATTTTAAACTATTATTGTGAGAACACAACCTCTGTTAATATAATGCCAAGTCTTACTTAGGGTACACATGCTCAAACATATTATTTAGTGGAGTTCTAACTATTAAAAAAAAACTTTTTCTTAAATGAAGTGCATGATTTGCTGAACTAATTATTTTTATTCATCATTATTTGAAATGAAATACGAAAAAAAACTTTATCTTGATTGTTTTTTCTGTTCAATTATAATGGTTTGTCAAAAATTGAAAAAGCATCTGTGTCTAAGCCTGAGGGTACGACACTACAGGTGTAAAACAAAATTTCCTACCGGTTTACGAAAAAAGATGCCACCCCTAAGTTACATAAATTAAGGTACAGTGTATATACACATGTACATATGTGCCCATTAGTATTCTCACGTTTATAATTTTGGCGACATAAAGAGAGGGCCCGATATTAATGTAACAAAAAAAAACTAGGATATTGTAAATAAGTTATGGGCATGTATTATTTTTTAATTATTTTATCAATAAGAAACCTTTCATATTTAGTACATGTGCCGTACCAGGTTAGAAAAGCAAGAAAATGGGCTAAGTCTAATAAATTTTGTATATAAAAAATCATGTATATTTTCATTTTAAGCAAGTGTATTTTAATTTTGCAACTCTTCTTATATCATAAAAGAATATTTCATGTGTATCTACTCATAAAATGTTTAAAAATCTTATCCTTACAAATTTTATGTAGAAAAGAAAAATTATTTTACAGCAAGAATAGACGTAAGTATCTTGGCATACTGCTTAAAAAATATTTGACAATCTTTGGTAGTTAGTAATTATATAAAAAACATATCATTGCAAAAATTTATCATTAATATTCGGAAGTTGAAATATCAATTCATCTGTTTTTATGTAGTAATGGTTTACTGAAAAAAAATCTTTGAAAATTTATTTTTAGTGCCGTTAAATACAACATCCCCTCTGAACTAAGGCGCGTATTTAGTGGCTCTTTCGCAATGTTACCTTTATTTCTCTAAAGTTAAAGTTTTGTAATATCTGAGCGCCAAAATAGTAGTTACCATCACTGGTGCACATCTCCGTCGGAGCCACTATTTTTTCTGATGACGCTTGCAAAGTAACACCCGAGGGACTTTAGTGACAACTGTGGCCAGCTAAAATATCAGTAGCAAATGCTTTTTTTCTTACCCTAGACGCAATAAATGTCTAAATGTTGCTTAGCAAGCACCTTTAGATCCGGTAAATTGTATGTTATCCATCTTCAACAGCCAGTCGTCAGATGAGCTTGCGAGCTCCAACTACAACAGAAAGCTTGTAACCCGTATAAAACCCTTAATACATTAAATGTTGAAATATCAACATAAAGAAGATGCATAACTAGTTACAAAATCTACCATGAAGTATCAAGAGTATCTTACCTCATTTGAATATGCGTGTATATGTAAACTTAAATTTGTCATTACAACTTATTACGATCACAGTCCTTGGGTTGCATTCAATTTATGTGAATGTGAGAAGAAATACAGGTAAAATATTGAATTTTTAGTAAAAGTTTGGAATGTAGTGATTATAAGAATAATTTTTGGATAATTTACCAAAGTTAATTAATTTTTGTGTCAAGGGTAGAAAGTGCAACTTTGTGCCCGTGGGCACACTTTCTGCCCACCACTTACTTTTCGCCCTAGGGTGGGAACGAATTTTTGGCCCCGCAGGTCCATAATTTTTTTTTTCGCCCGTAGATGGTAACTAATAAGCGGGCGGAAAGTGTGCCCTAGGGCACAAAGCACTGGGCCCGAGGGACGAAATGGTAGTTTTCGTACCTGGTGGCGCGTGTCACCAGGGGAAGCATCAGGACCGAGGGATCTGCGAAGCAGAGCCCAAGGGACTCCTTGTGCTTACCTTGGTTGGATGCACACCAGGTACGAACCCTATTTTTCCTACCGAAGGTACTACCAACCCTCAAAAACGCCGAAGGTAGGAAAATTAATATAAGTATAAGCGACAATAATACAAGGAGTAACAACAGCTTGTTTTTTTTTATAATTTATTTCATATCAAATTACCAGCCAGTTAGTAAGTTATTAAGACTATTTTTGTTGTAATTTTATAAATCGTATTATGATTTTAGGCGCTAGATATTACATGTATGAGATGATTACAGTTTTAAGTATGTCTCTTTATATTTATATTCAAATTGATGGCTAAATAATCTACCAACAATAGATTTTTTTTGTGAAGTGCTACAATTATTTATTACAATGTCCATAGTTAATCAACTTTCTCGTTCTAGTAGGTGGCTATACTACAGCTATATTGGTGTAGTTAGTATTGCAACACTCCAATGTGGCTTGGAATAAATGACAGTCTGAATATGAATGTGTATATATTTTGACATGTATAATTTATCGTTGTTTATTTGTTATTAATCAGTTTTTCTCTTCACTTTCTGGGATATGCACGCACACGGAAAGATTTTGTTAAAAAAAGCCGCCCGTCTACTGCTATTTACTTAATGTTGAGATTTTAATCAGTAAATGAATTTGATGAACACAATATAAAATAGTTTTGTAAATATTTTAAAATTGTTTGCAACTCTTTAATAAGGTCTGCTATATAGTCATTTGGTTAAATATGCTTAAGTTGTTTATCAAGAGGTAATGCAAGGAAGAGTGCAGGGCTATTTTATTAAAGGCACTTTCGTTGCTAGACATAATTTGAATTTGAATTGCACAAGCTGTATTGGTTGCTGCTTTCGAGATCAATGGTATAAAGTAGAGGAAATAAGGTAGGCCAATGATTTAAATTTTAACATATTAGCTAATATAAGTCTTATCGTACTAAAAAAATTGGACAATATCGCTACATGAGCTGTATTTTCTATACTTTTTCTATATTTCTACTAGATTTTAGTNGATCTTTCTGTTCTAACTTCTAACGTTCTACCGAGGCTATGTTTCACGTCCTCACGATACGAAACGTTTTGACAACAATCACAGCAAAGAATATAAGGTTATAATCTCAATTCAGTTTGCTACAGTGGCCTTCAATTCATGGATTCGTAGTCGTTCCAGGGGCTTTATTCATATATCGAATGGTCGAATGAAATTTTCAAGGAATCTCGATTCCGCAGTACCAACCTTAGAGAATATATACATGGAGGAAGCATTGTATGCTCTGACCGTGAGACGAGATGAGAGAGACAAAAGACAAATAGCAGTACAATCTTTCTCTCTCTTTCACGCCTCTGATTGGTTGGCCCCCTTCCGTGGGTTGACAAAGAAAAAAACGTATAAAGTTTCTGTACAAACTTGAAATACGCAACTACAGGTTGCACGCATTCAGCTGCTTTTACACCGACTAAATTTAGCGAGTGTGCAGCACAAGGAATTATATAGTATATACACATCTGGTCATAACTCAGGTGCACTAGTGGCTAATTAACACTATGCTTGTGTAAAAGAATACCATGTCTGAGCCTACGGGCGATCATGAATAAAAAAATATATATATATATTGGCGAATTTGACGTATACTGCTCACTCTCTGCGCATGCCACTGATTTTTCGAAGCTACCGGATCGTTGGTAGGCGAAAAACACCTATACCACAGCTACTGAATACGCATACTTCGTATGAATTTTGTCGTGACTAACGTGAGGCTAGAAATTTTAATTACAAGACTGGCGTGAAAGGTTACTGGTCTTACATTAATACAATCTAGTTAGTTAATTACTTGATATTCAAAATCGTGGCCAGGGATTTTCAACGAAAAAGGTCTTTCCGTGTTCTTCTGCTCAATTATGGATGTACGTCATGTATATAATAACCAGTAAGACGAAGCGAACGCTTGTGTGCACTTTTATTTATTAATAAACTATTCTGTAGCTCAAGAACGTATATGTTTTAATGCCAAGTAATACGAAGCGATTGATTCGCCACGCTTTTATTTATTAACTAAGTGTTTGAAATTTTGAGAACCTAATCTCAAGTAACTTAAAGCGCTTGCTTGTGTGCCCTTTTATTTATTTACTTAGTATTTTAAATTTTGGGAACTCAGTCTCAAGTAACTGAAGGCGCTTGTTTGTGTGTGCTTATATTTTTTAACTAAGCATCTCAAAGCTCAAGAGTTCAATCTTAAGTGAGTCAAAGCATTTGCTTTTGGGTGCTTTTGTTTATTTCTTCAGTATTTTAAATTTTTAGTTTAAAAGATTGAAAACAGTTATAACACTAAATATTGACATTATGCAATTTTAATTTTATTATTACGAAGATTTTGATTATTTTCATATTAATAATAAGTGAATTTATTGACTTAAGTAAGACGCACACCGGCGAGAGTTTCAATTTATCTGAGATTGGGTTCTCGAGCTGTTAAATACTCAATTAATAAACAAAAGCGCATACTAACGAGCGCTTCTAGCTACTTGAGATTAGGCTCTTGAGCTTTGAAATACTTAATAAATAAATAAAAGTGCCTACAAGCGAGCGCTTCAAGTTACTTAAAATTAAGCTCTAAAGATTAAAAGAATAGTTAAAAACTAAAAGCTTACACAAGAAAGCGCTTCGAGTAACTTAAGATTGGGCTCTCAAGATTGAAAATATTTAGTTAATAAATACAAGC
>NW_019380328.1:307309-318224 GCF_000648655.2 Copidosoma floridanum | reverse complement strand
TATAAAAAAAAATTTAATAATAGATGATGACAGTAACGATGGATCTAGTGAAACTGAAGACAGTGAGCCAATAAATTAGCAGAAAACAAAGAAAAGAAAACACAAATGTAAGTAATATGCAAATTAAGCTATAAGCAAATTCCAAATGCGTCGTGTGTGTAAATACCAAGTCAAAAGTTTTTTACATAACCTATTTACCCTAATAAACGTTTTTGTAATGTGGCTCTTAATTAATTATAAAAAAAGACAATTTTTGTAGAAAAAAAACTTCGTGATAACTGTACCATGATTGAATAAGTAGCACCAAAATATTTGTTACATGTTTAATAATTATTTGATCAAGCCAAAAGACTTCGACGAGTCGATCCATTATTAGGAAACTCCACGAGCGTGATGGACGTATCAGAATAAGTACGTAAATTAGTCATATTACATTCATTTGGTTAGCCATCTAAAGTAGAGAAAAATTTTATTTGCATTTTTGTGTAAAAGTTGTCAAAATTATGTTTCAATATTATCTATTTTTCATGTAAAATTTTAGTCATAGAATAAGTTTTAATTTACGATTTCTTTTTTAATTTCTCATCCACTTCCAAAAAAAAAAACAAATTAATAATGATTAAAAATATTATTATTTCAAGCCAGTCATAAAAGCGATAGTAAGAAACGACAAATAATATTTGAAACAAATTTTTTTTTTAAATGTCTGCAATCGTAAAATAAATAAAATGGACTAACATAACCTCTCTTCAATTTACCTAACATGGAATATTTGAATACTGGGTTAAACATGCGTATCTGAACCAATACCTGAAATTGCTACTTAACTATTGGGTTAATGATAACAAAATTTTAAGATTAATTCATTAATTGTACACACGACTTGAAAAAGGCTTTATTTTTTCTATCAATAGGAAAAAATATACAATTAGTGCTGTAATAACTGATTTATTGTGATACAATAAAGTACTACATGAAAGGAAAAGACTTTCCATAATAATTGTTCGACAAATTGGTAAATTTTCTTCTTCAATCCGTCTAAAAAATTTGTTTATGCCTTATAGGTTGTAAAAAAATATTTTTCGTCCCTCGGGAGCCGTGCTTTGCGCTCTAAGGCACATTCCACCCGGGCCCAACGTTCGTTCCTGCCCTAGGGTAGAAAGTAATTGGCGGGCAGAAAGTTCTTTCCGCCCTCGATACAAATAATGTCGTTCTCACCTCGGGCACAAACGTACAACAACCACGCCCTTCGATCGCGCCAG
Organism: Copidosoma floridanum; assembly: GCF_000648655.2. The sequence continues at coordinate 316,962 of NW_019380328.1, read as the reverse complement.
TTGTACTTTCTGCCCTAGGTAAAAAATATACTATTAATTAAATGTGTAAGAAAAAAAATTCAGAAAATAATTTTTTAGTTTATTAAAACTATTTCATCAGTAATTTTTGGTAACATATTAATTTAAACACGATTTCATTGTTAAAACGCTCTATTTAGCAAGAAAGTGAGGTGTAAAGTGTAACCATATAATTGATTTTTTTTTGAATGTTTAATTAAGTACATAACAAAGTTTTATTAGTCATGAATTCACACTAATAAAATAGGTAACAATGATGACGACCCAGATAATACGAAAGATGATAATCTTGATTTGATGCATGAACCTAGTGTAGAAGAAAGTAGGAATGAAAAGTCCAACAACCCTAAAGGGCGTAAAGGTGGAAGAATGTCTGTGAGCCATTTTTTCGATGGATACGCATACAAAATCAACAGTACCGTTGAAGATAAAGATGGAAATGAAATTAAGTAAGTATAGTAGAGCATTTTTTAAGGTCTAGAACAAATAATCTCGGTTCATGGACTAATATTATATTGAAAATTTATAAAAATTGTTGTCTTCAATTTTATTATTAAAACTAATTATAAAATTTATGGAAATTCAAAGTGATCAGTGATTCGTTGGGGGTGAAATGTGAGAAAATAAATAAATACAAGTAAAGTGTATTTAAATTTTCTTGCGTTGATTTATTAATGCACAACGTTTCACTTATACACTTCACTTATACTTACACACTTTACTTGTATTTATTTATTTTCTCACATTTCGCCCCCAACGGATCACTGATCACTTTGAGTTTCCAAATTCACCGGAGGGCACTGATATATCCAAACAAACTATAAAATTTATGGTTTAAACATGACTGTGCCAAATAGTATTTTAATAAATCATCATACATTTTAATTTAACGTACATCGTAGTTAAAAGAAATGAATAGATTACACAAAATATTGAAGTATGCAATTTTTCATTCAATAAAAAAAAATAGAACACTTGTTATGAATAACAAAATTGATAATCTACTCTTTAGAAAAATCATTACTCTAGTTATTGAGAATTCCCACATTTAAAAATCTCATGACGTTGCACTATGTTCTGACACCCCGAAAACTGAACTAATTTTGTCAAAAATCAAATATCTCCAAAATGAAAGGAAATAGAATAAAGATTTTTTTTTATTTTCTAGATAATCAAATTGCGAATCTGGAAGAAATAAAGACGAGAACCTATGAACCTAACCTAACCTTAAATTACTAGAAGCTTTCGTAATTTTTATAGAATTTATTATAACTGTTATATTTAAGTTACTCATTGGTTCCAAAAAGCAAGGCAAAAATAATTGTATTCTATTTTTATAAATGTACATCATAAGACAGGTTTGGTAATATTCTCTAAGTTTCATACACAACCTCAATTTCAGCATTAACGCAGAGTACTTTGACAAAAATCAAATATCTTTAGATCAAAAAGAGATAAAAATATGCATTTTTTGAAATTTGTAGGTCATGGTACAGCAGATAAGGAAATAATAAAGATGAAACCATTAAAAGGTTTTTATAGTTTCATATTTATTATTTCTTTGTGTGCTATATCATAACTTACAAATTAAATAAAAATGCACATTTTTGTCTCTTTTCAATCTGAAGATATTTGTCATAAATCAGTGAACTCAAATAGTTATACTCGGTTATACTGCTAACTTCTGTTTATTATTGAACGACGTTTCGGCCCGTACAGAAACAAGTTTCAAGGCCTTCATCAGGTTTAAATATTGAGCGGTCAATTATTTTATTTGAACCTGATGAGGGCCTTCAAACTTATTGTTTCTGTACGGGCCGAAACGTCGTTCAATAATAAACAGAAGTTAGCAGTATAACCATTTGAGTTCACTGATTATTTATTAATCTATCCACTGCTATTAGAGTACGCCTAATGCTCAACTTGAAGAATATTATAAAACCTTACATATAATGTGCTTATATAAATGTAAAATTAATATTATTTTTACCTTGCTTTTTGTTACCAACAAGTAAATTTAAAGTAGCAGTTATTTTAACTTTTTTTTAAATTACGGAAGTTTCTTGTAATTTTAGGTTAAGTTAGTTAGTATGGTCTCATCTTTATATTTCCCAGATTAGCAATTTGATCACCTAAAAAATAAAAAAAAGCATTTTTATATCTCTTTTCGGCCTGGATATATTTGATTTTTGACAAAGCAAGTTGAGTTTTTGAGATTTCAAAACATAGTGCGTCGCTTAAGAGAAAAAAGTACCAAAAAATATAAAAACTAATTCGCTTTGTGCAGCAATTTGAAACAACGCCATCAGCAGGGGAAAAGATGTCAATACTAACTAACAGGTATATATAGTATCTTATGGGCAATGATCTATTACAAGTATTTATTTCAACAATAATGTATCTTTTACAACTAAAAGAAGTTTTTTCAGTCTCAAGTATCATTTTAATAGCAAAAAGTGCTATTTAAAAAAATTTTCTTTTAGTGCATTGTTAAATAGGCATTTTCAACTCAGAAGTATACTCAACACCCAAAAAAATTACGTCAGTTTTGTAATATACATTATAGTTGAATCAAACGCTTGTAACAGATTATTGTCTATAGATGCTGTGTATTCTTGTTAGTTAGTATTGATATCTTTTGCCCTGCAGGTAACGTTGTTTCAAATTGCTTCACTAAGCGAATAACGTTCAGTTATAGTCATAAACATTGGATTGTACCATAAGCGACATTTTTTTCATTCTCAAATTCAGACTTTTAATAGTGCTGCCATAATCGGCACCTTTAAACTTTTTATCATTGTCACCTTTTTTCTTTTAGGTTGCGTTTACATGGAGTCTGGAAGTCTGCCAGACTGGCATTGAAGCTCATAAGAGTGAGAGAAAGGTTAGATGTGGTCACATAATAAACTTTTCCTCACTCTCATAATGTTCAATGCCAGTCTGGCAGACTTTCAGACTCCATCTTAACGGACCCTTAAGTTATGTTGTACTTATCATAAGAAATTTTAAATGACTTATTTTTTATTAAAAGCTTAACTTTTAAAAATTCTTACTTTCTTCCTACTTTTAAGCCATATTATAGAAAGTGGATGTAAGTAAAATACCCAATAGCGGGACAAGTGCAAATCGTGGCGCAGTACTGGGACAAGTAGCGATTTTATATAATACAGTGTTTTTAAATGATGTTGCATTAGACATTTTCATTTTAGCATACTATTTGCATTATAATGTTTATATAAATATCGCTATTACAACATAAATATTAATAGTTAATTAGAAAGTTGATTAATAATATCAGTCTAAGGGAGTTTCCTATTTTTTATGTAAATATAAGGAATTTTATAGCTCTCAACATAATTTACAAACTCACTTTTATCGATTAGTAAAAGTTGTTTTACCAAGTGAAACGTATGTATGAATAGCCAACACATTTGAAAAGCTAAAGCATATCAAAAAATCAGAATACAATAAATATTCATTTAATTATTGCATGTTCCGTTATTACATAAGATTTTTACGCTGTAGCCCTATAGTTGGACAACATCCGAATTTTGTCCCAGCTTTACCGACACCTTAGTCTAGTCAGACCAGTAGTGGGACGTATAGTGTTATTTTATTATTTATTGTACCTTTTCTGTACAAGTAAGTACAATTATTATCTAAATTTCATTTTTATAAGTATTATTCATACAAGCAAACTTTTTAAATGTTTATAAACGTAAATGAGTTGTTGATAAAATATACAACGGATGTTTACATAAACTTAACCTCATTTATAGGATTATCTACTTACATTTCAAAAGAAAATGGCAAAATTAAAAAAACAAGTTGAAGTAACTGTTAAAAAGAGGAAAACTTGGAAAACAAAGAATAAGAATAGTACAAATAAAAAATACACTACCAATTCACGGTAGAATTTTTTTTCCTTTGGTTTTACAGTTGTTCAATAAATTAAATCTTACACGTTTTTTTAGATGACAGCGCAAACACATTTCCTGTAGATTTACAAGAAAATAATGACAATACTACAAGTACTTCTACGAATGACAGTAAATCCCGTTAAACATTTAAAATTAAACTATTATTAATAAAAATAAATATTTTAATTTTTTGTCATTGTAGATACTCTAACTTTGGATAAAATCTCTTCATTTGACAAAGTTTTTTCTTATCCAACTGTTAATGTAAAAAACAAAAAAAAGAGGAAAATACCATCAGGGGCATGTGTCGAAGATATGCTTGATTATTTAGAAAGTAAAGAGCAAATGAAGCGAACCCAAGAAAATGAAATCAAACTTAAAAAAGAGGAGAGAGAAAGGAAAAAAAGGATTAAAGATGCGGAAGCTGAGAGATGCAAAAATGTCATAGAAAAAAAGAAAGCGTTGCGAGAACGTAAAAGTAGTATGTTGAAAAAAATAAAGGAAGTTAATAAATCAATAAAACTGGAAACTGATACGAATTCCAAGAATTTATTGTTGAGTGAGAAAAAAGAGCTGGACAACGAAAGTTCAGAAATAAATAAAATATTGTTACTTATTGAAACAGAAGATCTCCAGGCCAAAATTAGTTTTAAAGAAAATATTGCTTAAGTATGTTCTTATATTGTGACCAAATACTTATGTAAAAATAATGCATTACAAATATTTATGTACTCTCTCACTATTATGGTTGAATATGATTATTAAAATGTACATACAAATTTAAATTTAATACAATAATTTTACCGGCTTTAATTTTAGCTATGTAAGAGTGTTTAACAATAAATTGGTTAGTCTAACTAAAGTCTTTAGTTCTATTTGTACAAAAACTGAGCTTGTCCCGTTATAGGGCTATAGGTGTCCCACTACTCCGCCGTGCCACAGTCTTATTGTCCCGTTACTGCGACAAAAGTCTTTTTTATCTTTTCATCATATCATTTTTATGTTTTAACTTAGCCTCAATTTTTTAATTTTTTTACCTTCTTTAGAAAATAGCGCACTAAATAAAACCGAAATATCATGCTTTATTTCAATATTTTTGATGTTATTACAATCTTAATCTGGCCTCATTTGAGCTTTGTCCCGCTATTGGGTATTTTACCTAGATTTATATTTTTTATTTTTCATGTTATAAATAGTAATTAATTTGATAAGTTTACTATTAGTATCATATTTCTCTAAGCGGTTAATTAACCTTAATAAAGTAGTATACGCTTATTTTCTAAATTAAAAATAAATCATTGCATAGTATACATTACAATTAGTAGGTGAAATTTGTGTTATACATATTTATTTTCGCACTACAACAGATATATGTTATGCACTGGGAAGATCGAGAAAAATGTAAAATGCAAAGCAAAGGCAACAACACGAAACGACGTGTGGCAATTAGGAAAACTTCCTCATACATGTATTTTTGATGGGAAGCAAAAGGAAGAGTACGACTTTAATAATAAATTAATCAAGCTCGTTGATTGTGGATTGGGAACCTTGAAAGAATGCCATTAAAAAGCTAAACTTGAGTAACTTATCGATTAATTCATTCATCATACTTATGTTACTTAAAAGTTGTATTCATTCATCATAGTTATGTTACTTAATATGTTGTAACTACAATAGATTGAAAAAAAACTAACAATAAAATAGACTAACAATCCGGAAAATCAAAGAAGAAAGAAAAATAACATGGTGGAACTCAATTTTTTAAAGATATAATAACAATTTAAAAAAGTCTCGTTTGATTAAAATCGTTAAAGGGAATCATGAGATACAGCTATTTATATTCATACACACCTATAGATAAACACCCACACAATTATGTTTTTTATTTTCATATGATGTATTATAAACAATTTTTAAAATTCGAAATTAGTTTTTGAAATTCGATAAAATCGAAATAAAAAAATAATCGATGAAACTTAAACTTTCTTTATGAGTGACACAGATTTTGAAAGAAATAAAACAGTCCTTGTAGGATTAAAATTGTTTAAAAGAATTTTGAGTTATAACTGATTACTCACACATAAAGAGAAAAAAGGAAGAGAGAGAGATAGAAATAGATAGTCTTTTTTACTAGAGTACTGTATTTCAATTCGAAAATTTAGAAAGTGAAAGCAAAAACGTGATAAGAAACATCAATTATTTTAATAAATCAAGAAAATCTGAGTAAAAAACAAAACAATATATTACATTTTTCGGCCCTAATACGTATTTGACACAAAAATAATTAACAAAGGTTTATCAAAATTGGCTTAGGAAATCCTTAGGCGTGCTCTTTTGAATAAATATGCATGCACGTATACACTCATACAAAGCCGCATATATTTTTGTAGTTTTACCATACTTTTTACTGCGTAGTATAATGGTGAGGCATTAATAATCTCTTATGTGCAGATTTAAATGAAGTATTATCTCTATTTATAACTTAATATAGTGTTGTATCGTAGATTTCCTAAAGCTGCTGCCAAGAAGCCGTATAATAATTCTATGTCTCGCAAATTGAGAAGATGGAGGCAAAATTCAAACACAAGCTATACGCAAATGAAAATTACAGATTTGAGATCTTATGCTGAAGTTCTAAAAATAAATGAACATTTAATATAATATGAGCAAGATATAAATAGAACGATGAGACAGCGCGTACTCAGTAATAAAATTATTACTGTTGAAGCTCAGCAGCACCTTATACTGTATGTTAAGGCTTTCGTCCAATCCATACGAGATACCAGAAAATAGTTCATGGATGCCACTTTTAAAATCGTCCCTAACTTTAAGAAAAAGTATACCAACTATTGACAATTATGATTGAAAAACTTGGAAAAGTAAGAAATTTACGCGTGATGTTAAAATTAATTATAATTATTTACGTGCCTATAACCTAAAGGGATCAGTTTCTGCCTGCTATAGTGGACAGAAGCTAACCGTTTTTTTGACGCAGATACAAGAAAATTACACCGCTAATACTAGCATTTTAAATTAATCCAACAAAAACTGGTTGATGTTGCTGACATTTTTTTTCAAAACCCCCTTAAAAACCGTCAAATGGATTCCACATGCAAATCCACTTGGATTTCAACATGGATTCCATGTGAATTCTGATGGATTCCATGTGAATTTTGATAGATTTCGTGTGAATTTTGGTTTTATTCCACTACCAGGTGGAAGTCCATAGGCATTCGTGTCATTGACGAGAAACACAGCGATCTTAACACGGAAATTCAGAAAAATTAGAAACCATGTGGATTTTTACTGCCACAATAATCCACATGGATTATTATAAAAGTAAAATTACACTTTTATTTCCACCTGAAAATTCATGTTAATTTCTTCACAAGTAAAAAGTTTGAATAGATTTATGCAGATATAGCTTTAGTAAATTATTTTACATGAAAATCTTAACGTTGAACTTCTTGCAGAAATCCAAGTGGATATTTGAAACGTTAAGAATTCACATAGAAATCCATATGAAAATCCATGTAGATTTCTTGATTTGCGAAAATATTTCCATAGATTTTTCATTTTTTTTTTTTTAATTATGTTCAACAAGAATTAAGATACATACATTTCTCAGCAAATAATAATGCCAATTACTGCAGGAGGCAATGTTCCTTGTAGATTTCCATATGAAAATCCTTGTGGATTTTAATCATTTGCAAAAAAATCCATGTACACTTTTTCGATATTATGTCAATTATGATTACAAGACGTACATTACTTCGAAAAAATTTGTCTATTAATGTAAACGACGTAATCCACATACATTTCCACATTAAAATTTATGTGGATATTTTTAACTGTGAGAAAATCTACGTAGATTCATGCAAAGAAAGTTTATAAAACACTTATTCCACATAAACAAGAATCTATATTGCGATGGTTGTAAGAAATCTACGTGAATTATCGTTATGGTAAAAACCCAATACGTTTCCACATTAAATCTATGTGGAATTTTTTTAGTTACAAATCAGGGATAACAGCTAAGGTGCATTTACACGCCCATCGAATGCCTAAAGCATATATTCTTAAGTCATTTTATGGGCGTGTAAATGCTTCTCAGTCAGATGGATAGCTATAAGTTATTTAAAGAAATTGTACGTACATTGGTTTATTACAACGTACAACAGTTTATTACAAAGAAATAATTTTTTAACTTACTTATACACCAAGAATCAAATGTTCATTTTCATGCATCAATATGTAAAGTGATATTAAAAATATTGATAGGCGTACGAGAGCGTCGCAGCTACATGTTCTCGTCGTAGTTCCTCTACTCTGCCGCGTCACTTGATTTTGATAAGCTAGAGTAACTAAAAGTAACCTGGAATGATCGGAGTACACCCTTTCTCTCGCTCTCTTTCTCTCTCTCTCGCTCTCTCTCTCTCTCTCTCTCTCTCTCTCTCTCTCTCTCTCTCTCTCTNTCATTTTTATAGGCTAATGAAACATTATGTACTTCACCGATGATTGGATTTAAGGTAAGTATAGCGTATGATTCGCATTAATTAAAAAAGACCTACCTTATAATATAAAAGTAATAGAATTTTTTATTGTTGTAGAAAAACACAGAAACGGTAGCTGTTTATTAGCTCGGATGATACTGTAAGTACAACCTTAATGTTACTTTTTTATTGCATATGAAACCAAAAGTGAGATTGTGTGTAATCTTTATTACTTAATTTTTGGTAAAGCCGAACAACTCAGGGAATCTGCTGGATGAAAATGTGGATAGTGACGGATTGCCCCCTCTAGAAAAGTATCTAAGATGTGTGGATCAAAGCACACCCAAAGCTGTAGAAATAAACAGTAAATATTCATCACCAGTAGTTATTGATAAAAACAAAAATAATTTGAGGTTAAATGATTCTCTTGATTTACCTGAAGTAGCACAAAAAAATGGAGATGACACTAATGCTGAGAGGCTTACAAATATGGTGGTGTTCTGTTAAGTAATTACGAAATATACTTCTAAAATTTGATAAGAGTAACTATTATTATTTATTGCTGCAGAACACATATTCACCAGTTTTAATCTCCAAAAGTATTGTGAAAGAGAATTAAAATCCAAACTCTACACCAAAATCAAAAACCATTTCTAAGCCGAAAATTAATTTAAATAAAACATTAAAAGAAAAAGAATGGACCAAAAACAAAAAATCAGCTAAAGCTGATCTTTCCACTCAGGTACGACTATTTTTACGCGTATTTTTGCTAGAAAATATCTGTCTGTCTCATACAGAGATAATAGTTGGGCAGGTAACAAACTTTCCACTCCTCCACCATCAGTTCACAAAGCCCCCCACAAGATAAGGAAAAATACGTTCATTTTTTTTTAATTTATGTAAGTCAGTAGCCCTACCAGCTCACACCACAACCCTTAAGCACCCCTCCAGCACTCCCATAAAATTTTTTTAAGCCTCCCACCACCCCACCACTATTTTTAACGATCTAATTGCCAAGTTACATGAATTACGAACTATCACATTTTTCATTGCTCTTCTAAATAAAGACAATCTTATATTGATACATGAATATTTATCAAAAAGATTTAAATGTTTTTTATAGCAGATTACAATAGTAATGAAAGCAGTATGTCTTGACGATCGAAATATTCAAATCATTCAATATAAAAATATATTACAATTACCCACATACCCCACACAC
>NW_019380328.1:278382-300737 GCF_000648655.2 Copidosoma floridanum | reverse complement strand
GTGTTCTAATAATAATAATAAATTTTTTTTTTTGTAGTTGCATTTGAATATAATATTAAGAAACAGTGCTCAGAAAAAGGTGAAGAAATAACGAAAAGAGATCTTAAAGATCGAGCGATACACAAGAATAGATACTTTACGGAAGAGATAAACTTTAGCATCAAAGAATTAAAAAAAAAAAAAAAAAAAAAATAATGATACATATACACACGATGAGAATGTATGATGAAAAAATCAGCTTTGGTTGGTCTGTAATAAAAAACAAAAAACGGTTTATAATAGAAGTTAATGAAATATGATTATTTAACTTAATGAAAAAAAAGTTCCAGCATAGTAATTGATTCATTTTTACAACAAATATAGTTATTCATAAGTTTTATTTTCTCTTTATTTCCTTTTAAATTCACATAAGTATTTTAATATATTGATGGGTACAATTGACTTTTGATTTTCTGTTTAAAATAGTTGAATCTGCATTCTGGAAAATAAAAGAAAATCATTATATCAAACATTATTATAATGTTGGATAATTATTTACATGCTATTAAAAATGTTTATTTACTCTTTTATGAACTCTATTGTGATGCTGTTTTATTGCATCTTTTATTAAAAATGGTTATGTATAAGTAAATGATGCCGTAGATGTGTTGCTCTTTTAACTTTTCAGTGACAGATAAACTAACGTATAATTTTACCGTATGTATGCTCTCGTACGTGACGTACGTAATGTTTTTTTTTTAACTATATTGCATACGCTACATTCAAAAAATTTGTTGGGATGTATTTTTTAATGAACTTTCAATTTTTCCGTAGTTCCAAAAACATATGGGCAATATTCACACGTATTAAAGCTCATTTACCTGAAATTATTAAATACGTAGCTGAAATTTTGAATTTTTCTCGCTTAATATTTAGCATTATAAGAAAAAATTTTAACTAATGAATCTCATCACAGAAACCGCCTCTGTATTATTACTAAAACTATCTTTAGTATATATTTAGAAAAAGCTTGTTTATTGTCTATTATCTTTATTTATTCTACACAGACAATGGAAATGCATTAAAACAATATAAAAATCGTGTGGGGGCGGTGGGTGGAGGCAGGAACAGTCGTGTAGAGGGATAGTGGAGGAGCGATGGGGGGTGGTGCGGGCAGTGCGGTCGAGATCCAATATTTATTGGGTAAAAATAACGTAGAAATGAGACGAATTTTTCCTTAGTTAGAGGGGCGAAGGTAGAAGGGCATTGGCGGGATGGTGGAGGTCTTTTTGGGGAGTGGTGGAGGACAATGGAGGGGCAGTAGGGGTTATGAGGAACGCTTCACACATTTAAATATATAGTATAGGAGGATACATATATACAGTAAATATATGTATATACATACATATATATTCGCTGAAAGCAGACAAGCCTTCAATCCCATGTTAGTGAGATCGAATGAACTGAAAAGTCGGTAATTTTTCACAAAATCCAGACTAGAACGAAAAAAATATGTTGTATGGAATTCGACAAACCCAATCGATTGTAATAAAATTGATCAAAAAATATTTTTCGCTAAGTCCTCAAAAAAATGGCAAAAATGATAAAACACGGTTTTAGCGTTGGAAATGAACAATAAGCCTTAAAATAAAAAATAAAAAAATATAGAGGTATGTGTGGTAAAAAGACGAACAAACGGCAGTATGGCGTATGAGGGACAACGAGCCGCCGTAGTCACCGATACATAGGCCACGCTCCCTCTGCAAAAAAATTCGATACTTTGGTATGTTGTAGAGTAAGTATTAAAGAATACGATACCGCGAAAAAATTTGCACCTAACGTTGTAAACAACTTCTTTTAGGCCATTTTGCTAAAGTACCTTTTTTTGCATTTATCTGCGGTTTGCAAAAACTATTTATCCGATTATGCGGAAATTTGGTATAGTTGTTAAAGATTACTAAAGCTACAACTCTGCCAAATTTTTGCCCTTAATTTTTGTACAAAAGAAAGTTATCAATTTTTAAATATTTGCTCAAAAATGAGATTTTTTTGCATTGTGGGGGGAACCGCTGGACCACTTGGGATCGACTACAGCTCATTTTGTTCGACTTTTTGCCACACATACCACTATATTTTTATTTTTTATTTGTAGACTTAGTGTTCATTTCCAGCGCTAAAAACCGTGTTTTACCATTTTTCCAATTTTTTTGAGGCCAAAAAATATTTTCCGTTCGATTTTATTACAATCGATTGGGTTTGTCGAATTCTCTACGATATATTTTTTTCGTTCTAGTCTGAATTTCAATAGCCAAAAACTTAATTCAATCCCACTATGTGTATCATAGCAAAATATAAGAATGAGATGGAAAACATTCTTTTTTATATCTGCAATGTATTATAGAATACTATAAAATTACCTCATGTTAACTCTATATTTAACGAAAATTCCAGAACCGGAAAGTGGTTTGTAAGGACGAAGTCTATGATAATAGTCGAAAAACAAGTTTTTTAAAAGAAGAAGAAGCATTGCAAGCATGTGACGAGGCAACGGAGAAAAAAAAATTTCGAAAATTAGTAATAATAAACGGTGAAAAGGTAATAGTATTTTTGTATCTTGTATTCAAGAATATTAAGGAACGAAATTAACTATTTTTTTTATATAAATTACAGTTTATTTACATAAAAAATGGAGTGATGGTGCTTGAGGAATCTTGGACTGAGTTAATCTCGAAAAAAAAAATAGCATGCTTTGTAAATCCGTGTTAAAGTATTTCTATGATTCTGATGCAATTGTAAAATGGTGTGTAAAAGAAGGAGAAAATATAAATATGTACTTCTAGCGGTGCCCATAAAAGAGTTTCAATCTCTCCACGAAAGAATGATGCAATAAGTGGTAAGTACATTTAATTAAGTACCAATATAATATTTTTTTTATTTATTGAAAACTATGAGAATAAAACAATTTAAAATTTTTATTTCAACCCTTATACAGTAATGTGTTCTAATAATAATAAATTTTTTTTTTTGTAGTTGCATTTGAATATAATATTAAGAAACAGTGCTCAGAAAAAGGTGAAGAAATAACGAAAAGAGATCTTAAAGATCGAGCGATACACAAGAATAGATACTTTACGGAAGAGATAAACTTTAGCATCAAAGAATTAAAAAAAAAAAAAAAAATAGACTAATGATACATATACACACGATGAGAATGTATGAGATTTGTATAAGAAAAAAATTAACTCCTATTAATATGTTCAAATTGTGTACATATATAATATAATATTTATTGAACCGAAATCCACGTAAGTTTTTTTACTAATAGTTAACTTTATATGCAGAGAACTTCATATAGCAGTAAGTGAGGATAAGTGAAGGTTGTTATGTTCAAAAATGTATCTGTATTTATTCTTATTTTACTGCAAATGACTATGAATCTCATGTTTAAGTACAATATACATTTTTTTTAATAATTGCGGGAAGTGTACATATAGCTGTACAGCACAGGTTGCTGGAGTAAATCACTGTATCTTTAAAATACGAACAATTAAAATAACGAATAAAATAGCAAATTGTGGTTGAAAAAATGCAACATAAAAGTGGCTCTCAGGATCAAGAAATAAAGAATAATCTCACAAAAAACATAAAAATGAAGCAAATTAGTATACATTAATTGTGTGGCCGTTGTAGAAGACGTATAAACAGCAAAATGTTTGTTATTATCTACGATAATAAAAATCAAATAATTGTGTCTGTTACAATAATTGACATACATTTTAAAGTAATCTACGTCTATTAAACATAATTGACATTATACTGATAAAATCGACGTAGATTTTCTCACAGTTAAAAATATCCACATAAATTTTAATGTCGAAATCTATGTGGATTACGTCGTTTACATTGATAGACAAATTTTTTCAAAGTAATGTACGTATTGTAATCATAATTGACATTATATCGAAAAAGTGTGCATGGATTTTTTTGCAAATGATTAAAATCCACATGGATTTTCATATGGAAATCTACAAGGAACATTGCCTCCTGCAGTAATTGGCATTATTATTTGCTGAGAAATGTATGTATATTTATTCTTGTGGAACATAATTTAAAAAATNAAATCCACAAGGATTTTCATATGGAAATCTACAAGGAACATTGCCTCCTGCAGTAATTGGCATTATTATTTGCTGAGAAATGTATGTATATTTATTCTTGTGGAACATAATTTAAAAAAATAAATAAAAAATCTATGGAAATATTTCCGCAAATCAAGAAATCTACATGGATTTTCATATGGATTTCTATGTGGATTCTTAACGTTTCAAATATCCACTTGAATTTCTACAAGGAGTCCAACGTTGAAATTGTTATGTAAAATAATTTACTAAAGCTATATCTGCATAAATCTATTCAAACTTTTTACTTGTGAAAAAATCCACATGAATTTTCAGGTGGAAATACAAGTGTAATTTTACTTTTATAATAATCTAGGGGTAAGTGTGCCTATCTCCGTGGCACGTACTGAAAATTCCAACTTAAATGCACCATAAAAATGGTATACTAAAATTTTTTGGAATATTTTTTTTTTTTAATCTTACATAATCTCTTACGGAATATTTAAAAAAATTTTATGAAGCTAAAACTGCAGTAGAATATTTTTAAAACGAATAAAAACGGTATGCTGGTATTACCGTGGTTGTGTACCTATTACCGTGTACGTATTACCGCGGATGTATAGGGTTATGTTTACGTACGCTCACCGCGGAAATACGTACACAATCAGTTAATGAGCGCGTTGTACCAAATACCGTGGAAAATAATTATTTACTCAAAATATACACAAATATTTCTGTTTGAATTGCATCTACATTAACGTCATTTTAGATTATTGAAATTGAAAAATTATTTTATATAAAACATTTCTTATTTTGAGCAAGTAATCATCAGTTTTTCAAAATCCACCGAAATAGGGCAGAGCACGGAGATAGGTACACTTACCCCTATGTGGATTTTTACTGCCATAATAATCCACATGGTTTTTAATTTTTCTGAATTTTCATGTTAAGATCGATGCGTTTCTTGTCAATGATACGAATGCCTATAGACTTCCACCTGGTAGTGGAATGAAACCAAAATCCACACGAAATCCATCAAAATCTATGTGGAATCCATCAGAATCTACATGGAATCTACATGAATATCCATGTGGAATCCATTTGACGGTTTTCAAGGGGTAAGGGTCACAAAAAATTAAAGCATGCCAAAAGTCGCAAGAGGGTGAATTGGAAGAAAAACTTTAAATGTATCTAATAAATACAATTTTACTTAGGCGTCAAGAAACTGACGCAGAAAATTTATCGAGATTGAAACAGCAGCGTCAAAATCAACAAACAAAAAATTCATTACGTGAGAGATAAGGTTTTCATTGTATCCTCATAGCAATCTCTGAAATCTTTGAAGATCCTACTTCAGATTTTTAAACAAGTAGAAGATGTATTTGTGTTTTTGTGTCAATAAAAAATGTAGGGTTTAAGGTCCAGGACTTGTTGCTCTGGTAATAAAGTTGTGAGAGAAGAGAAAAAAAATTTTTTTTTAATATGAATTTTTTGGGAGTTTAAAATCTTAATAGCTTTAAAAAAATAGCCCTTTTCGTGAATTACACGGGTGAAACTGCAAATCAACGGCTCCTTATGGCCACCGATTATTTTATGGCATAAAGAATGCACGGTACTTTTCAGCATATTTATATTTTTTGAATTTTTGCACCTTTTTATTTGACCAAATAAACTTACATGGATTCCAAAAAAATTTGGTTTTGATAAGAAGATTATTGTTCTGAGATATGTCAGGAATATGTGTAAAATTTCTAACTGAAAACGTTTCACATTACATGTCAACACACTACGGTGTTTTATTTAGTAAGTCTCGGGCGAAGCCGAGACGGAGGGCTGCTAGTGTTAAATAATTCGGAAAAATCACATTAGACTAAATTAAAATACACAATATGTGATTTTTTTTTTTATATTAGAGTGCTCTACGTCCGGCTCCTTTGATAAGGGCACTACTATGGGTAATTAGCACTTGGGAGAAGGACAAGGAAAGGGATGGGAGGCCACCCGATACTGGGAGGGGGGGTAGGGGGTAATTAGGCAATTTTTGCTGCGAGAAGGTCGCCTAATTCCTCCTCGAGGAGCATTGCGTGGTGAAAAAGCACATGTGAAAAATCACAAAGGTACTTGCCCGAAAAGTCGCACTGGCCGGGAATCGAACCACGGTCTCCCGCGTGCCAATCCACGGCCTCGCTGACTGAGCCACCGCGCGCTCCACAATATGTGATTATCATCACCAAGAATTGACACACAAGGGCACCGGAATTTGGACACTAATGCATAGTACATTCTCGTGACGTCACCCTATATGGCATAAACTTAATAAAACTAAATTACACCTGTATCTACAAACTCGAGTTGACCCTAAATCATTCCACACTACTATTATCTTAAGATGTACTTAACTCGCATTACGAAGAACACGCTTGATTAAGAGGAAGAAGAGCAAATAATGATTAGGAAATGGGCTGAGTCAAATGATGCCCTATCGCTACAAGATATTGAATGAAGAGTATCGAAACCCCTGACAGAAGCGGAAATTTTACGTTCTACACATATATACATTTACCTACTATACAAAGAAAAGCAGCCGCTGTAAGTGTATTTATAGCGACTTGGTGCAGTAGAGCAGCACTGTATGCCAGCACATACTATTGCATAGATGCATATAGTCGTTTGTGTGTGCACGTGAGTGACGACGCATCTGAGTGTTGCACTTCAGTAGTTCTGCTGTCGTCTGCGTATGTAACTTAAAAAAAATTTNATATATCAAGAAAACACTTCACCAAATAAAAAATACTAATAATGATAATAACAACCTACTAAATGACAATCTACGTGATAAAATAAAGATTTCTATTCCATATAACCCATTATTCTTTAAATTTTGTTCAAAAATTTTGAAAAAATTAAACATACAAATTTACCCTATCATTCAAGATAAATTGGACAGTGTTATCATTCTTGGGAAAGACAAGATTGATAAGCTCGGTCAAACCAATGTTGTGTATTATTTTGCATGTGATTCTTTCTCAGCATCATATTATGTAGGTGAAACAAAGAGAGCATTGAAAAAACGCCTGAATGAACATAAAAGTACCAAGAAAGATGAACTTGTTGTCACTTCACACATAAAAAAATTCCAGTAGTCTTGCATTTTTTTCTCGCGGACTCTGTCGGCTATCTGCTCTTAGCCTTTCTCCTTTCACCTCTCCTCCTTCACCGAAAGCAGCTGCATTCGGCTGAGTCAGTCATAGCCAATCAGTAAAGAGGGTAGAAAAAGATGCAACACAACTGTTGTCTTTTTTCTCTCTCTACTGCCGAGACATCTTCACTTACATGAGGTCCTATGCCTTTCCTACTCTATGTATTAAATCTCTATGGGCAACGTAACATGTGCTTACCACCACAAAATACAGGGCGCTTGTTCACTTTGTTTATTAATGTAATAAATAAAATAACACTAGTGCCAATTACCACACAACCTGGTGAGCTTACAAATCGCTTTGTTAATTAATATAATAAATAAAATAACACGAGCGCCAATCACCACACAATCCAGGGTGCTTACAAGTTGCTCTGTTGATTGATATAACAAATAAAATAACTAAAGCACCAATCACTATTGAACTCGGGGCATTTACCCGTTTGCTTTGTTAATTAATAGAAGAAATAAAAAAACACATGTGCCAATCAGCACATAACCCGGTAAGCTTACTGGTCGCTTCGTGAATTAATATTATAAATAAAACAAAACAAACGCAAATTACCATTTAACCAGGTGCCCCTACTTGTTGCTCAGTAAGTTAATATGATTAATAAAGTAACACATGTGCCAATCACCAAACAGCCTGGGGCGCTTACTCCCTTTTTTGTTTATTTAATAAGTTAATAAAATAACACGAGCGCCAATCACCACACAAGCCAGAGTGCTTACTGGCCTTTTTGTTCATTAAATAAATAAATTAAATAACACAAGCACAAATCACCACACAACCAAAGGCGCTTACTGGCCACTTTGGTAATTAATACAATAAATAAAATAACAAAGCGCAAATCACTGAACAACCCAGGGCGCTTACTGACCGCTTTATTAATTAAATAAACAAATAAAATAACACGAGCACCGATCACCACACAATCCAAGGCGCTAACTGGTTGCTTTGATAATTGATTGAATAAATAAAATTACTTAACTAACAAACACTATTGAACTTAGGGCGCTTACTTGTCGCTTTCGTATTTGATATAATAAATAAAATGACAAAAGCACATGTAACCAGTTAACCCAGTGCCCTTACCGGTTGCTTAGTTAGTTAATATAACTAATCAAATAACATTTATGTGCCAATCACCGACAAACCCGAT
This sequence comes from Copidosoma floridanum, assembly GCF_000648655.2. The sequence continues at coordinate 292,278 of NW_019380328.1, read as the reverse complement.
GCGCTCGCTGGCAGCTCTGGTTATTGAATAGATAAATAAAATAACACATAAACCAGTCACCATTAAACCCAGTGCGCTTACTCGTTAATTTGTTAATTATTTCAATAAATAAAATTACTCAAGCACCAATCACCATTTAACCCAGGGTGCTTACTGTTCGCTACGGTAATTAATAAAATAAATTAAAAAACACAAAAACAAATCACCGTTAAACCCTGTTTGCTTACTGGTTGCTTTGAAAGTTAATATAATTGACCAATTAACAATGTGCCAATCACCAAACAACCCGGGGCGCTTACTCGCCTTTTTGATTATTAATATAATAAATAAAACTCAAGCACCAATCACCATGAAACCCAGGGCGCTTACTGTTCGCTTCGGTAATTGATATAATAAATAAAAAAACACAAGAACAAATCACCGTTTAACCCTGTGCGCTTACTGGTTGCTTTGTATGGTATTGCGGGCAAGAGGGGCGCGTGCTGCCGCCGAGTGGCGGCTGCGGGCGGCATTGTCGTGCGAGCGTCGGAGTGCTCTCTCCATGTTGAGATGTGCGACGAGCACGAGCTGCTTGCTCAGCTACCGTTATTGTAATGGAATTGGTGCTTCAAAATAATAACACATGTTATTAAATACATCCGCTGTTTCAACGTGTTCTTATTGTTCATTCCACATCCTACGTCAAGACATTACAAATTAGTGACAAGGCGCAAAAAAAAGGGCATGTCATGTGTAGTGTCTTGCAAAATTTAAAGAATAATGGGTTATATGGAATAGAAATCTTTATTTTATTACGTAGATTGTCATTTAGTAGGTTGTCATTATCATTATTAGTATTTTTTATTTGGTGAAGTGAATTTCAATTCTAACCACCCCCGATCTTTAAAAGTCAATGCAGTATACAGTTTGGTTGATCGAGCTATTCTTTTGTCTCATAAATTATACCACGGGAAGAATATTCTCATGGAAAAAAGAATTTAACGTGATAATAATTATACTGAACTTCTCATACAAAAATATATCAAGAAAAGTCTTCACCAAATAAAAAATACTAATAATGATAATAACAACCTACTAAATGACAATCTACGTGATAAAATAAAGATTTCTATTCCATATAACCCATTATTCTTTAAATTTTGTTCAAAAATTTTGAAAAAATTAAACATACAAATTTACCCTATCATTCAAGATAAATTGGACAGTGTTATCATTCTTGGGAAAGACAAGATTGATAAGCTCGGTCAAACCAATGTTGTGTATTATTTTGCATGTGATTCTTTCTCAGCATCATATTATGTAGGTGAAACAAAGAGAGCATTGAAAAAACGCCTGAATGAACATAAAAGTACCAAGAAAGATGAACTTGTTGTCACTTCACACATAAAAAAATTCCAGTAGTCTTGCATTTTTTTCTCGCGGACTCTGTCGGCTATCTGCTCTTAGCCTTTCTCCTTTCACCTCTCCTCCTTCACCGAAAGCAGCTGCATNGAGCATTGAAAAAACGCCTGAATGAACATAAAAGTACCAAGAAAGATGAACTTGTTGTCACTTCACACATAAAAAAATTCAACTATAATTTTAATTTTTCTCAAACAAAGATTCTAGACCGTGAACCTAATAGACAAAAAAGATTAATATCTGAAATGCTGTACATACACTTTACTAAACACACAATTAATAAGAAAGAAGATACCTTACTTCTCAATAACGTATATAAAGATTTTATAAGTAATCTTTCTAAATAACACAATGTAGTTATGTACTGCTGTTGTCTATATTCGTAAGCAGCGTACATTTACTGTTTATATGTATATGCGTAAATACATACATGTTTGACACTTACGTTATTCCTTCGAGGCGCCCAACAGTCTGTAACGATCGTCTTAACGATATAGACGTGAGTAACTGTTCAATTTTAAAATTATTTATATTACTATTTTATTCGTGACTACTTACTTATAATTAATTTTGCATTAATGTAGATATTTGTAAACATTGGCCCTGCAATGTAATTTATGAAATTTGTTGTGTTTTTTCTGTTATTAAATTGAGCCTGATGAGGTTGGCGTTTAGACCAACGAAACGTTGCTCAAACTAACACCTGACTTTGGAGTTTTTATTCTCACTCCTAAATTAGCTCTTACTGATCGTGTGCTTATGCACTAAACCTCAAGAAATTAAGTGTCGTTATTGTTGACAGTCATAGGGAAAGATGGCTATGCGTTGATCAGGAACTTGTCAATGCCCGATTTACCAGCTACAAAGACATACAAACAGCTCACGGAATTAATGGCGTCGCACCCTCAGCCCGCTTTAAGCGTGATAACAGAGAGATACAAGTTTAAGAAATGTATTCAAATGGACAACGAATCAGTGAGTGCTTATTGTTCGAGATTAAAAAAGGTGGCAACTCATTGTAAATTTGGCAATGAGTTAAACGATAATTTGCGAGATCAATTCGTGAGTGGTGTCAAGTGTGAGGCAACAAAGAAAATGTTGCTTAGAGAGAAAGAAGATGACCTTACATTCGACTCAGCAACCAGGAAAGCGCTCGCCATGGAAGCAACTTCGCGCAATGCCGCGAACATGGGTCTGTGCAGCGGAAATTCAGTGAATTTCATCAAAAGCCAAGGCAATGGGTCGCAGAAAAACAAAAACGTCCAAGGCAACAGGATTGGGAAGCAGTCGTCGCAAATCAAGTCATCGGAGGGCAAAGCATGTTATTGTTGCGGCTACACTAACCACATGGCTTCGGAGTGTAGGTATGCGGCGTATGTGTGCAATACGTGTGGCAAGCGAGGCCATTTGGCGCGTGTGTGTAGAATGATAAAAGTAAGCAAGCGAGGAGAGAGTCGCGTGGCGCACGGAATTCGCAAAATTGCCTCGAAGAAGATGATTCGAGCGATGAGTCAGTAAATAGTAATGACACTCTGTTTGTGTTGAAAGGTAAAATTAACGTGTCTTTGAATGACAAAAGTAAGAAAGTAACTATGGATTTTCTAATTAATGATGTACAAACAGAATTCGAGGTAGATACTGGTGCGGCGATGTCTGCGGTCTCCGAGCGTCACTACAAAAAGTACTTAGCACTAATATGTACATTGAACAAAACGTCGCGCCGGTTTAAAAGCTGTCCGGGTGATGTAATTGTGCCGTTAGGTATAATTAATGTAAAGGTTCAATTCCGCGATTTTGAGAAAATATTAGAATTGTTTGTCATGCCTGGGGCTAATAATCCGATAGTAGGGAGAGAATGGTTGCTCGAGTTTGGGATTATTGAAGGAGAGAAGGTAACGGAATCGATATATATATAAACAAGCTAAGTGAATGTGATTTGAAAAGGGAGTTTCCGGAAGTTTTTTCATCATCGCTTGGGTGTTACAACAAAAGAAAGTTTGCATTTAAAGTCAAAGAGAATATTATTCCAATTTTTAAAAAGCCGAGGTCGGTGCCATATGCCATTCGTGATAAAGTTGAGGAAGAATTAGATCGCCTTGTGAGGGAGGGAATAATTTTTCCGGTCGAAAGCAGCGAATGGGCTACCCCTATTGTGTCATTGTTGAAAGAAGACGGGAAAATGAGGATATGCGGGGATTACAAGGTCACTTTAAATCAATATTTAAAAGTTGATTGGTATCCGATCCCTCGAGTTCGCGATGTACTTGCTACGTTAGAGGGTCACGCAGTACAATCTAAGCTGGACTTGAAACAAGCTTACCAGCAGATCGAACTTAATGAGGCGTCGAAAGAGATGACAACCATCTCTACGCACAAAGGGTTATTTAGATTCAATAGGCTAGCGTTCGGCGTGGCATCGGCCCCGGGCTGGTTTCAGCGAGAGATGGAGGAACTTCTCGGAGATATTAAGGGAGTGAGCGTGTTTTTTGACGATACACGACTAGGGGGAAAAGATTAAGAAGAGCACGATAAACGGTTGAGGGTAGTTTTGACCCGTTTGAGAGATGCAGGATTGACTCTTAAGTTAGAGAAATGTCAAATTAATCAATCTAAAATTAAATTTTTAGGCTACGTTGTCGATAAAAACGGTATCCGTGCGTCGGATGCTAAAGTGAAGGTTATTTCGCAAATGCCAAGTCCCGCTAATATAAAGGAATTCCAAAGTTTTCTGGGAACAATGAACTATTATTCTAAATTCATTAAAAATTATAGCACGCTAGTGAGACCATTGTATGATTTATTGAAAAAAGATAAAACATGGAAATGGACTGCAGAGTGCGAGAGTTCCTTCACGCGCGCAAAAGAGAGTCTAATGTCATACGACGTGCTAACGCATTATGATCCACAGCGGCCAATCAAAGTAACTTGCGATGCGTCACTTACTGGCATCGGAGCCGTCTTGTAACATGTCACGCCGGATAAGTCTGTGCGGCCGGTTTCGTTCGCGTCGCGTACCCTGACAAAAGTGGAAAGGAATAACGCTCAATTGGATCGTGAGGCCTTAGCGATCGTGTATGCAGTAAAAGAGTTTTATACGTTCATCTTTGGTAGAAGATTTATTCTGGAAACAGATCATAAGCCGTTGGTGTTTATATTTGGTGAAAAAAAAAGCTTGCCTCAAATGTCAGCAAGTCGACTCCAAAGATGGGCCGTTTTCTTCTCCGGCTTTGATTATGAGATCAAACATGTAAAAGGTACGCATAACGAGGTTGCTGATTGTCTGTCGCGATTGACTAATAGTAAGTCGACCGATTCGAAATCAAACGGTATTTCTTATGTAAATTGGGTATACGAAAATGTAAATTTTATTTCGCAAGAACAAGTCCAAGAGGCAATCGAGTCCTGTGAAGTTGTAAAAAAAGTTCGTCAGTATGTGAAGTATGGCTGGCCAAGCAAGGTGAGTGACGAGTTAGCCAAATTTAAAAACAAGGAGCTGGAGCTTTCGATCGAAAATGACTGTCTGATGTGAGGCCATCGATTGGTGGTGCGAGAATCGCTGCATGTACTGATGTTGAGGGAGCTTCATGATGGTCACATGGGCGTGGTTAAAATGAAGGCCCTGGCCCGCTCATACATCTGGTGGCCAGGCATGAACGCCGAGATTGATAAAATCACGAAGTCTTGCGAGGCTTGTCTCAAGTATAATGACAGTCCGCCTAAATCAAAATTGCACATTTGGGACTGGCCAGACGCCCCTAACGTTCATTTGCATGCAGACTTCTTAGGTCCACTGGACGGGAAGATGTACTTGATTGTCGTGGATGCTCACTCAAAGTGGGTAAACGTCAAGCTTATGCGCGACATCACATCGAAGTCAACAATCGACGCCTTCAGGGAGTATTTTGCAGATTGGGGCCTACCCGTTAAGCTAGTCACGGACAATGGTCCATCTTTTTGTTCATTTTAAATTGTATCGTTCCTGGAGAACAATGGAATTCTTCATGCAACGTCGTCGCCTAATCACCCTGGAAGCAACGGGGCATCCGAAAATGCTGTGAAGACATTTAAGAAAAAATTTAAGTCGTTCAGAGGTGAAGACAGGTCGCTCAAAGAGTCATTGTCTAAGTACCTGTTCCATGTGAGATCAACACCCCATGTCACAACTGGAGTGTCTCCAGCGGAGCTTCAATTGGGCCGTAAAATGCGGACTCGTTGGGACCTTCTGAGGGAGTCGTCACGTAAGAAGGTTCAACGGAGCCAAAAAGCTCAGGAAAAATTTTTTCATGGAACTAGGAACATTGCATTCGAAGATAACGGAATAGTCATGAACGAAGACTACAGGAACAGCAGTTAGGAGAAGGCTGAAATAGTCAGGCAAGTTAGTCCAGTTTCATACCACGATAAAACGGATGGAAATGTACTCTGGAAGAGACATGTGGGCCAGCTGAAGTCATGTCACTTGGGCTCGAATACATTGCCGGAAAAGGAGGAGCAACCAAACCGTAGGTTAAGTTCTCAAAATAAAAAAATTTAAATCAACGCATGTTGATAAGTCTGATTCTATTTTAAATAATGATAGTAATAATCAACCAGCGGAAATACGCGAAAATAATATTAAAACGATTAAGATTTAAAGCGAAGCAGCGCCCGTACCTGTAGAACCGCTAAGGCGTTCATCTCGCGTGCCGAAACCTCGACAAATATTAGACTTGTAAATCCGTAAATTGAAAGGGGGGAGGATTGTGATATCGTGGGAAAGAGGGGCAAGTGCTGCCGCCGAGCGGCGGCTGCGGGCGGCGTTGTCGTGCGACCGTCGGAGTGCTCTCTCCATGTTGAAATGTGCGACGAGCACGAGCTGCTTGCTCAGCTACCATCAATTGTAATTGGATTGGTGCTTAAAAATAATAACACATATTATGAAATACATCCACTTGTTCAAGGTGTTTTTATTGTTCATTCCACATCCTACGTCAAGACATTACTCTTTGAAAGTAATTATAATTATTCAAATAACACATGCGCCAATCACCAAACAACCTGGGGCGCTTACTCGCCTTTTTGTTTATTCAAAAAGTAAATGAAATAACACAAGCGCCAATCACCACACAAGCCAAAGTGCTTACTGGCCTTTTTGTTTATTAAATAAATAAATAAAATAACACAAGCGCCAATCACCACACAACCCGGGTCACTTACCGGCTGCTCTGTTAATTGAAATGATAAATAAAATAATGCAAGCGCCAATCCCCTCACAACCCAGGATGCTTACTGGCCAATTTGTTTATTAATTAAATAAATAAAATAACACAAGCGCCAATCACCACACAACCCGGGGCGCTTACTGGCCGCTTTGTTTATTAATATAATAAATAAAATAACAAAAGCGCCAATGTCCTCACAACCCGGGGCGCTTATTGGCCGCTTTGTTTATTAATTAAATAAATAAAATAATGCAAGCGCCAATCACCACACAACCCGGGGCGCTTACTGGCCGCTTTGTTTATTAATATGATAAAAAAAATAACAAAAGCGCCAAACACCACATAAGACGAAGCTTACTGATCGCTTTGTTAATTAATTTGATAAATAAAATAACGCAAGTGCCAATCACCACACAACCCGAGGCGCTTACTGGACGCTGTGTTTATTAATTAAATAAATGAAATAGTGCAAGCGCTAATCACCACACAATCCGGGGCGCTTACTTGCCGCTTTGTTTATTAATTAAATAAATGAAATAATGCAAGCGCCAATCACCACACAACCTATAGCACTTACTGGCCGCTCTGTTTATTAATTAAATAAATAAAATAACACAAGCGCCAATCACCACACAACCCTGGGCGCTTACTGGCCGCTTTGTTTATTAAATAAATAAATAAAATAACACAAGCACCAATCACCGCGAAAACCAGGGCGCTCACTGGCCGCTTTAATAATAAAAAATAAGTAAGATAACAAAAGCGCCAATCACTGTACAACCCGGGGCGCTTACTGGTCACTTTCTTTATTAATTAAATAAATAAAATAACATAAGCGCTAATCATTTCACAACCTAAGGCACTTACTGGCTTCTTTTTTAATTAATATAATAAATGAAATAACACAAGCACCAGCACCAATCATAACACAACCCAAAGTGCTTACTAGCCTTTTTGTTTATTTAATAAATGAATAAAATAACACGAGCACCAATCATAACACAACCCAAAGTGCTTACTAGCCTTTTTGTTTATTAAATAAATAAATTAATTAACACAAACATCAATCACCACACAACCTAAGGCACTTACTGGCCGCTTTGGTAATTAATACAATAAATAAAATAACAAAGCACCTATCACTGAACAACGTAGGGCGCTTACTGATCGCTTTATCAATTCAATAAATAAATTAAATAACACGAGCGCAAATCACCACACAATACGAGGCGTTAACTCGTTGCTTTGTTGATTGATTTAATAAATAAAATTACTCAAGCACCAAACACTATTGAACTCGGGGCGCTTACAGGTCACTTTCAGAATTGATATAAAAAATAAAATGACAAAAACACCAATAACCATTAAATCCGGTGCCCTGACTAGTTGCTTAGTTAGTTAATATAATTAATCAAATAACATATGTGCCAATCACCGATAAACCCGATGCGCTCACTGGCAGCTCAAATTATTAATTAGATAAATAAAATAACACAAAAACCAATTATCATTTGACCCAGTTCGTTTACTGGTCAATTTGTTAATTAATTTAATAAATAAAATAACCCAAGCACAAATCACTGTTTAACCTTGTTTGCTTGCTAATTGCTTTGTGAATTAATATAATGAATAAAGTAACACAAGCACCAATCACCATCTAACACGAAGCGCTTACCCGGATGCTTAGTTAATTGATATAAAAAATAAAATAACACATGTGCCAATCACGACTCAGCCCGATAAGCTTACGGGTCAAGTTGTGAATTATTATCATAAATAAAATAACACAAGCGCCAATCACCGCGCAATCTGAGGCGTTTACTGTCTGCTTTGTTTATTAAATAAAAAGATGAAATAACACGAGTGCCAATCACCACACAACCCAAAGCGCTTACTGGATGCTTTGCAAATTGATATAATAAATAAAATAACACAAGCGCTAATCGCCGCAGAATCCGAAGGATTACTAGCCACTTCGTTTATTAAATCAATACATGAAATAACACCAGCGCCAATCACCACACAACCTAGGGCGCAGACTGGCCTTTTTGATTATTAAATAAATAAATAAAAAACAAGCGACAATCACACATCTCAAAGCGCTTACTGGATGCTTTGTTAATTGATATAATAAATAAAATAAAAAAAGGACCAATTACCATACAACCCGGCACGCTTACCGGTTGCTTTGTTAATTGATATAAAAAATAAATTAACTCAAGCACCAATCACCATTTAACCCAGGGCGCTTACTGTTCACTACGGTAATTGATATAAGAAATAAAAAAACACAAAAACAAATCACCGTTTAACCCTGTGCGCTTACTGGTGCCTTTGAAAGTTAATATAATTAATCAAACAACACATGTGCCAATTACCCGAAAACCCGGGGCGCTTACTCGCCTTTTTGTTTATTTAATAAATGAATAAAATAACACGAGCACCAATCATAACACAACCCAAAGTGCTTACTAGCCTTTTTGTTTATTAAATAAATAAATTAATTAACACAAACATCAATCACCACACAACCTAAGGCACTTACTGGCCGCTTTGGTAATTAATACAATAAATAAAATAACAAAGCACCTATCANTTCTCACAACCCGTGGCGCTTACTGGCCGCTTTGTTAATTGATATGATAAATAAAATAACACAAGCGCCAATCACCACACAACCTAAGGCGTTTACTGGCCGCTTTGGTATTTAATATAATGAATAAAATAACAAAGCGCAAATCACTGAACAACCCAGGGCGCTTACTAACCGCTTTGTTAATTAAATTAATGAATAAAATATTACGAGCGCCAATCACCACACAATCTGGGGCTTTTACTAGTTGCTTTGTTAAATGACTTGATAAATTAAAATAGTCAAGCACCGAAAACTATTTAAACTGGTGCTCTTACTGCTTGATTAGTAAGTTAATATAATTAATCAAGTAACACATGTGCCGATCATCGACAAATCCGATGCGCTCACTGGCAGCTCCGTTCATGAAATAGATAAATAAAATAACACAAGCAACAATCAATATTTAACCCGGTTTTCTGACTAATTGCTTTGTTAATTAATAGAATAAATGAAGTAACACAAGCGCCAATCACCCTACAACCCAAAGCGCTTACTGGATGCTTTGTAATTGAAGAAACAAATAGAATAATACAAGCGCCAATCACCAAACAACCTGGGACGCTTACTGGTCACTTTGTTAATTAATATAATAAATGAAATAATACCAATAACTATTCAGCTCAAGACGATTACTGATTGCTTTGTTAACTAATGTAATTAATAAAATAAAACAAGTGCCAATTACCACACAACCCGAAGCGCTTACTGGCCGCTCTGTTCATTAAATAAGTAAATAAAATAATGCAAGCGCCAATTACCATTAAACCGCGTGCGCTTACTGGTCAATCTGTTAATTAATGTTAAAAAAAAAAAAATAAAACAAGCTTCAATGACCATTTCACCCGGTGCGCTTACGGCTTGCTTTGTTAGATAATACAATTAATAGAATAAGACATTACCACACAATCCGATACGATTACTAGTTGCTTTGTCAATTAATATAATGATTAAAATAACACATGTGCCAATTACCACACAACTCGGGTCGCTTACTGGTTGCTTTGTTAGTTTATACAATTAATAAAATAAGACATGTAATAATTACCACACAACCCGATACGATTACTGGTTGCTTTGTTACTTAATATAATAAATGGAATAACACGTGTGCCAATCACCACACAATTTGAGGCGCTTACTGGTCGCTTTGTCTATAAATATAATAAATAAAGTAACTCAAGCACTAATCACCATTTCACCCAGTGCGCTTACTGGTCAATCATTTAATTGATATAAAAAAAGATGAAACAAGCTTCAATCACCATAGAACCCGGTGCGCTTACTGGTTGCTCTGTTAGTTAATATGATAAATAAAATAACACGAGCACCACTCATTATTTTACTCGAGGCGCTTCTTGGCCAGTTTGTTTATTAAATAAATAAATAAAATAACACTAGCGCCAATCACCGCACAATTCAAAGCGTTTACTGGCCGCTTCGTTAATTAATATAATAAATAAAATAACACAAGCACCAATCATTGCAGAATTTAAGGCAAATACTGGCTGCTTTATTTATTAAATAAATTTATAAAATAACACAAGCGAGAATCAATACACATCCCGAAGCACTTACTGATTTCTTTTTGAATTGATATAATAAATGAAATAACACAAGCACCAATTACCATACAACTGATGACGCTTACTAGTCACTTTGTTAATTAATGTAATGAGAAAAATAACACAAGCATAAATCACAATTAAGCCCATAAACGTTAACTGCCCACTTTGTATATTAAATAAATAAATAAAATAACACAAGCACCAATCACCGCGAAAACCAGGGCGCTCACTGGCCGCTTTAATAATAAATATAATACATAAAATAATACAAGCGCTTATTACCACACAACCAGAAGCTCCTACTGGTTGCTTTGTTAATTAATATAATAAATAAATTAACACGTAAGCCAATTATTACATATTTCAAGGCACTTACTGACTGCTTTGTTAATTATTATAATAAATAAAATAACACATGTGCCAATCACTACACAACCCAGAGCGCTTACTAGCCATTCAGTTTATTAACTAAACAAATGTAATAACACATGTGCCAATCACCACACAACACGGTGCGCTTACTAGCCATATGGTTTATTAATTAAGTAAATAAGATAACACACGTGCCAATTACCATTTAACCCAAAGCGCTTACTGGCCATTTGGTTTAATAATTAAATAAATAAAATAACCCAAGTCTCAATCACCACACATCCCGGGGCGCTTATTAATCGCTTTGTTAATTGATTAAATAAATAAAATAACACATGTACCATTCACTACACAACCCAGAGCGGTAAAAGGCCATTTGGTTTATTAATTAAATAAATAAAATAACGCAAGCCCCAATCACCACACAACCTAGGGAGCTAACTAGTCGCTTGGTTAATAGAAATTATAAAAAAAATAGCACGAGCACCAATCTCCATTTAATCCGGAGCACTTACTGTCCGCTTTGTTAATTAATAAAATAAATCTAAAGACACAGGCGCAAATCACCACACCAACCAGTGCGCTTACTGGCTGCTTTGTTTATTAATTAAATAAATAAAATAACATAAGTGCAAATCACCACACAAAGCAAAGCGCTTACTAGCCATTCGATTTATTAATTAAATAAATAAAATAACACATGTGCCAATCTCTACACAACCCAAGGCACTTACTGGTCGTTTTGTTTATTATTTATATGAATAAAATAATACCAGCGCCAATTACTACACAACCTGGTGCACTTACTGGCCATTTGGTTTACTGATTCGGTANCACTTTGTTTGTTAACTAAATAAATAAAATAATACAAGCGCCAATCACTACACAATTCGAGGCGCTTACTGGCCACTTCTTTTATTAAATGAATAAAATAAATAACGCGAGAAAAATCACCACACAACCAAAAGTGTTTAGTGGTTGCTTTGTTTGTTAATATAATAAATAAAAAAACACAAGCTTCAATCATCATCAAACCTAGTGCGCTTACTGACTGCTTTGTTAATTTATATAATTAATCAAATAACACAAGCGCCAATCACCGCAAAACCCGAGGCAATAACTGGCAGCTTTGTTTATTGAATGAATTGATAGAATAACACAATCAAAAATGATTACACAAGCCGAAGCGCTTAATAAATGCTTTGTTAATTGATATAATAAATAAAACAACGCAAGCAAGAATCACCTTTTAACCCAGTACGCTTACTGGTCCCTTTGGTAATTAATATAATAAATAAAAAACTACAAGCTTCAATCATCATCAAACCTAGTGCGCTTACTGACTGCTTTGTTAATTTATATAATTAATCAAATAACACAAGCGCCAATCACCGCAAAACCCGAGGCAATAACTGGCAGCTTTGTTTATTGAATGAATTGATAGAATAACACAATCAAAAATGATTACACAAGCCGAAGCGCTTAATAAATGCTTTGTTAATTGATATAATAAATAAAACAACGCAAGCAAGAATCACCTTTTAACCCAGTACGCTTACTGGTCCCTTTGGTAATTAATATAATAAATAAAAAAACACAAGCTTTAATCATTATTAAACCTGGTGCTCTTACTGGTTACTTCCATAGTCAATACAATAATTGAAATAAGACATGTGATAATTACCACACAACTGAATACGATTACTGGTTGCTTTGTTAATTAATGAAATAAATGCAATAATACATATGCCAATTACCTTACTATTTAACTCGATGCACTTACTAGTCACTTTGTTAATTAATATAATAAATAAAATCACACAATCACCAATCACCATTTAACCCGGTGTAGTTACTGGTTGTGTTACTGGTCCCTTTGGTAATTAATATAATAAATAAAATCACACAATCACCAATCACCAAACAACATGGAACGCTTACTGGTCACTTTGTTAATTAATATAATAAATAAAATAACACAAGCACCAATTACTATTTAGCTCAAGACGTTTACTGATTGCTTTGTTAAAGAATAAAATGAATAAAATAACACAATCACCAATCACCGTATAACCCGGGGCACTTACTGGCCGCTTCGTTTACTAAATAAATAAATAAAATAACACGAGCGCCAATCACCACATATTCAGGGCGCTTACTGCTTAGTATTTTAATTAATGTAATAAATAAAATAACACAAGCACTTATTACGATGAAAACCGGTGCGCTTAGTGGTCGCTTTGTTAATTAATATAATATGTAAAATAACACAAGCTACAATCACCACGCAACCAAGGGCGCATACTGGTCACTTTCTTAATTTGTATAACAAATGAAATTACACAAGCACTCCGGGTTGTGTGGTGATTCGCGCTTGTGCTATTTCATTTATTATGTTAATTAATACTGGTCGCTTTGTTAATTAATATAATAAATAAAATAACACATGTGCCAATTACCACATAACCAGGAGCGCTTACTAGTTGCTTAGTTAGTTAATATAATTAATCAAATAACATATGTGCCAATCACCGATAAACCCGATGCGCTCACTGGCAGCTCAAATTATTAATTAGATAAATAAAATAACACAAAAACCAATTATCATTTGACCCAGTTCGTTTACTGGTCAATTTGTTAATTAATTTAATAAATAAAATAACCCAAGCACAAATCACTGTTTAACCTTGTTTGCTTGCGGCACTTACTCGTCGCTTTCGTA
>NW_019380328.1:231392-246340 GCF_000648655.2 Copidosoma floridanum | reverse complement strand
AAATAATAGATCGACCCTCCCTGGACAAAAATGGTATTAAAGTACACACGATAGATTCGAAATGGGTATTCAAAAGGAAACTGGACTCAGAAGGTAAAATAACTTACAAGGCAAGATTAGTAATCAGAGGTTTTAAAGACAGGAGGGAGTACGAACTCAGAGAAACTTATGCCCCAGTATCTAGACTGGCAGTTATCAGAGCAGCACTAGCTATAGTCAACAAATACGACCTAGACGTCTGTCAGATGGATGTGAAGTCCGCTTTCCTAAATGGGACACTAGAAGAAGACATATTTATGGAAATCCCAGACGGAATAGAGTGCGAAGGAGAATTCAAGAGCAAAAAGGTCTGTCGGCTTAAAAGATCGATTTACGGTCTTCGAATCAGCCCAAAGAGATGGAATAAACGTTTCACCGAAGAAGCATTAAAACTAGGCTTAGAAAAAGACATAAACGAACCTTGTCTTTTTACTTGGCGTAAAAATAATCAGATGATTATTCTAGTACTGTATGTAGATGATATCCTGTTAGCTGGAAATGACGCAAGTAGATTAATGGCAATCAAATCTAAACTCTGTACAACATTTCAGATGAAAGATTTGGGAGAACCAAAACAGTTTCTAGGTATAAAAATTTCCAGAGACCGAAGTCAAAGAATTTTAACACTTTCCCAATCAGAATACACGAAGAAAATTTTGGAAAGATTCAACATGCTTGATAGCAAACCTCAGAGAACTCCAATGGTAACTAGACAAGTAAAGAATAGAGAACTTAAAAATTCAGAGCTTACTACTGCAGGAGTAGCGCAGCGGACAAAAGCTCCATATCGAGAGGCAATTGGAAGTCTTCTCTATCTGGCAGGAGCTACCAGACCAGACATTTCATTTGCAGTTAATTACCTATCTAGAAGACAATTGGAACCCACTGAAAATGATTGGAAAGATGTCAAAAGAGTGTTCAGATACATCAGAGGTACTTTAGATATGAGTTTGATATTCAGAGGAAAAGAAGATAACCTATATGCCATGACTGATACCAGCTTCAGAGACTTGGAGGATTCTTCAACAACAGGAGGTTTTATTATAAAGCTTTTTGGAGACACTATAAACTGGAGAAGCCACAAACAATCGTATGTAACTCTCTCTACTTGTCAAGCTGAATATTTAGCTATGAGCGATGCTTGTCAAGAATTGATTTCTCTGGACAAGGCGATCAGAAACATGATAGGAAAAACTTTATACCCAGTCACAATTTGGTGTGACAATCAATCAGCAATAAAATGCACCCAAATGGATGGTTGTCATAGATTGAAAAATTTCGACGATGACATAAAGACAATTCAGAGTCAATTAAAAGAGAGAGAAACCACGGGTTCAAAGAGCCACATGGCAAATACGCATGGAGATTTTATTAAATTCTGTGTGCAACAAGACAAAGTTAAAGTTCAGTGGATCTCGTCTTCAGAGAATGAAGCCGATATTATGACAAAACCGTTGCCCACAGAAAGCCACAATTACCTCAAAGATAAAATACTAAGTATTCAATGATCGACTTACAATTACACGAATCGCTCATTGTAAATACTTATATTTATTTCAGATATGTCAAACCAGGAAGACAATGATTCCATTGAGACCACCGAATCATAACTTCAGAGTAAAATCAATCTTCAGATGTAACTTTGAGAGTTGATTGGATCTCAGACGAAATTCTAGATTGACTCAAAGGGAGGGAGTGTCAAGAAAGTGAGCTTTGAGCAATCAAAATTCCCGGTTTGCTCACATATGCGCTGTCTTATGGAGACATCGGGCACTACAGTCACTTGAGCTCTTCGTGGTCGTCTGGCGACGCTCACTAGCCCCACTGCTTCTTCGGCAGCCGACCGATACACTGTCCCTCTTCTTGATCGCCACATTACAGCTGTTATATTAATTTTACTGTATCAGCCTAAAGCTGACCTTGCTGTATTAAGTGTTTAAAATACATTGTGAGATTAAATCTTTTGTGCCTTTTCCTTCGCGAGTGCCTACCGTCATCTCCGAGCCCACTACTCTGACAATTTTCAATACTTTTTCAGCGCATGGAACTCGTAATTTTGGCTATCGAAAAATTTTTAAAACTCACAAGTGTCACCTATCTCATTCTACTGTATAAGTCTCAGTATGCATAGTTTTGATGATGGCCAAAAAAAAATTTTTCCTCGGGACTTGTAGTTTTTCACACTGATTGGGATTTTTTCGCACAGTCAAAAAATCAGCTGACGATTTGGCATCAGAAGTCAGCTGATTTATATCAGCTGACAAATCTGCTGATTTTTTTAGCAGTGAGGGGTTAAAAGAATCCTTAGAGTTGATAAAATTCGAAATATTTCATTTAAAAATTGCGTTTTTTACTGTAATCGTTAAAAATCTATTGAAATTTTATAAGAAGACTGGAAGTGCGTCACAGTACACACAATGCATAATGTAAGTATGGTGTAAGGGGTTATAATAATCCTTGAACAGGCCAAAATTAAGGGAATTGTATGAAAAATTAATTATGCATCTAAGTGAACTAGCGTATGTTTGTTTGAATCATGTACACTCGTTTAGAGTAAAAATGATGTAAAAGAGTAGAAAAAATCCTTTAAAAATATTTAAGTATGAAATTAGAATAATAATTTGCAATTTTTAAGTATAGCTTTCATTGACAAATATCAAAAATGTAATTCGAAAAGTTTTGTTTGGTTATCTATGTGAAGTCAACGTAAATTACGCTTAGAGTATTTAAAATATGATGACGGGGTACAAACAATCCCTGACATTGATAAAAGTGAGAACACTTTTTTCTCATTTAAATATTATTTCTATGATTCTGAAGAATCATAAGCAAAAATTTATTTGTTGGTCTAAGTTAGCCATATATCTATATTATTACATAATATACAGAATTTATTATAAAACAAAGACATGAGGAACGATAATAACCATTGAAGGATTTAAAGGGACCGAATTTCGAATCTATATTTAAGTGTATTGTTTTAATCACAAGGAATTACTATTTTCTACGAAAATAGTAGATATTGTATTTCTGTACACATAATATTCATTCAGTACATCCAAGCAGATTTAACCAATACAGGAAAAATTAAAAGTAAAAAAATTAAAAAGATACATTCGTAAATAACCATCTGTTTTACCAATGCTTCAACTGCATGTATAATAAAAAAAAGTTTCTTAAATTTATTGACGTCGAACAGCCATTAAATATATCAAAAACTTGAAAGTTAATAATTCATTAATTTTCGATTTTTGTATACGTATCACACACTGCAAAATGGTGTCGAAATTAAAGATTCAAGTAGTTTTTTTTTATAATTTGACAAAAAGTAAATTAGGTCTCATTTTTCTAAACAGTTTAAAGAGTATTTAAAGTTATAACTCTGATGGAAGTCAGAAAAATACATTATTCCACTTGAAAGTTTTCATGACACAAACTTTTTTGGTATGAATTTCTTTTTACAAATAGATCAGCCAAATAAGTGATACTAATGAAGAATTAGCTTCTTACGTTTTAAAATTATAAGATGTAAAGAGATACTTACATTTTATACAAGTTCGTTTTTAAAGTACACAGCTATATGTGTTGTACCTTATTTATTCGTAAAAAATTGTAAAACATATTTTTCGGATCATTCTTCATCATTGCCAACAGAATCAACTTCTGACTCAAACCAACCACTTTCTTCGTCCACGCTATCGTCAGAAACGTCCTTACCCTTTCTTTCTTCTTTAGCGATTTTCAGAAACTTATCATTCATTACATATCTGCTAGAAAAATTTACAAAAATATGCATATTTTGTTTGTATTTTCCTATTTAAAGCATGTTTTTTCAATCGTATTTAATACTTTAATCAATTGTGTCTCTTATAGCAAATTGCAAAATCTATCGAATTGAATGTGGCGACAGATTAACCATAACGTCTGTTGGCTAAAACTGCCTTATCACCAAACTTTATACATTTTCATTAAGTAAAAAATATGTATTACGTGAATGTTAGATTGCGTGGTATAAAAACTTACAGTATTTATTTCGTAATCCTTTCACAATGTCCGTCCAACAATCATTAATAGTAAAGCAATATAAAAAAATAATGTAGTTACATTTCGGTAGAATAAAGTTTATTCAGATTTTAAATACTGTTCTTGATACTAATGACGATGCTTTTGTCGCCAATTACATATTGTTCAATANAGTCGGGAGGAAAAATTTTTTTTTGGCCATCATCAAAACTATGCATACTGAGACTTATACAGTAGAATGAGATAGGTGACACTTGTGAGTTTTAAAAATTTTTCGATAGCCAAAATTACGAGTTCCATGCGCTGAAAAAGTATTGAAAATTTATCGATAGCCAAAATTACAAGTTCCGTTCGCTGAAAAAGTATTGAAAATTTTTCGATAGCCAAAATTACAAGTTTCGTACAATGAAAAAGTATTGAAAATTTTTCGATAGACAAAATTACAAGTTTCGTACAATGAAAAAAGGTTAAGAAAATTGAAAACTTTTTTTTCAGCGACCGAACTTGTAATTTTTGCTCCCGAAAATTTTCCAAATCTCTTAATTGTCACCTGTTTCATTCTACTCTTAATGTCCTTAAACCCAGATTTTTGATGTTCGTAAACGTAATTTTTTTTTCTTCGGGACTTGTATTTTTTTGCACTGACGGGACGTTAACTTTTTTAGTGCACGGAATTTGTAATTTGTGCTATCGAAAATTTTCCAAAACTCTTAATTTTCACCCATCTCATTTTACTGTGAATGTCCCAAAACACATTGTTTGGATGATGGCAAAAGAAAAAAAATTTCCGTTGGGACTTGTATNGATCCTTTTTCTCACAATCAAGTGCAACAACCTCACACAGACGCTCAACAGTCTTGTTGAGCAAACTTTGCAAAGGAACTACAGCTTCATTCTCAGACACAGTGCTATCTTCAGGCAAACATTTAAGCATCTTTTAACGGATTTCAACGTACGACGGATAAATGAAAACGTTTCATGATGTTATATCTTTACGTCAATTTTGATATTTTTTTTTACTGTAATCGTGTTCAAGGTAAAATGCTAAGGCAGATCCATTTGAATGTTTGACAAGAAAATTTTGTGAAACACTATTACTTAGGCTAACTGTTTCTTGCAAGTTACTCCGCTTTTCACATAATTGTAAAGATAGTTTCAGTAAGTTAATATCACTCTGCCAGTTTAATAATGTCATGGGCTCGCTCATATAAAACTGTTTTGGAGGCATCAAGATACTGCAATACGTTTTCTGCCACCTTTGGTGCTGTGCAGCATTTTAAATTTTTTGGGTCAACCACTTTGTACTCCTAAAACCCATTTTTTTTCCTTGAAGTCCTGGGCATTCTATAAATTTAAGCAAATTAAAAATACAGTTGTGAAAAATACAACAGTCTTGATGGGAAAAATTATTCGTAACATTGTAAGTTCCACTATTTTTTAACAAAATATGTCTTTTTTTAACAAAACTCATGTTTTATCCATTGGCGACCTAAGAACCAAATTATTATCAGTGCTCTCATAAGTCAATAAAAAATATGTGCCTTTAGCAATGATGCTTTGATAGCAATGATTCCTGTATGCAATGGTCAAGCCTCAAAAGTTGTCCTTGTTTAAGCCAACGAGTATCAATGTATATTTTGTCTCATTTTTATGTGAGTTGACTATTCTGATGTTACCCGATGTGGGCGCAGACATAAAGTTAAAAAGTGTATCTATATAGAAAAAATGTTCTAAGGATCAAAGAGATGATTTCTGGGGACTACGTTGAAGCAAGTCGTGAATAGTAGGCAATCATAATTGAGCAACAGTAACGATATCACCAGATGACTTCGTGTCAGAAACATATTATACCTGTGTGAAAATGTTATTCACATTAAAAGACTCTACAAATAAGTGTATATTATTTATATACCATAAAAGTGTCAAGGGGTGCACTTAGTAGCTGACTAATTTGAGAAGTTTTTCTTTAACCTTCTTGAGGAATCAGCACCACCCGAATGATTCTAACGTGTCTATGTTGGTGTTTAACTGAAAAGCTAGCTTTCCTTGTTTTGCCTTTTGTCACGCAGACTTACATGCACAAAGTAAAAAATTTACTCACTTATAATTATAATTAACTTGAAATTGACTTCTTGTACGTCCAATCAGAGCGGATATACGAATCTTGAAATCAACGTAAGGATGAAGGTGCTTTAGAGGTTGGTGTTTTCCTATGTACGTATGTATGCTACTTGAATATTTAATAGTTATACTGGAAATAATTCTAAGCCAGCCATACAATAATTGGACGAAATCATACTTTTGTATCGTATTGCGATCATAGCTGAGTAGAAATACGGAATGTAATTAGTTTTATGTATTTCCTAGTGCATTCACGAGAATGAAAATGAATACTACAAACAAATTTCCATAGTACACTTTAGTGATTGAAGTTTCATTTTTTCATTTCTGACAGCACAGAGAAAAAATAGATTTGTTAAATATAATACACCATTTCAGGATATCTTGTTCTTCCATTTCAGACAAAAAAATACGACTTGACTAAAAAAGGTGTTTTCACTTATATTCAATCCATGTAAATTTGTTATAAGCTACAGTAATATGAAACAATTTTTTTATCCTCATTTTCATTCAAAGAGCAACTCTTAGTGTAGTAAATAATGACCGTTGTAACGAAAAACTTAGGTTTCAAATGGTTTCTTTTATTTATCTGATAATACATCCGTACCTAAAGATTGACCTTGAAAATCATTGTTTTTTAAGGAAAAAACCTTTTTATAAAATCTTCCATGTGTGCTATCAGAAAATGCTTTGAGTAGTTGTACTAATATCGATTTTAATGAAATATTTTTTTAATCTCACACCGAATAGTTTGCTTTTTAACAACCATACTATGCACACAAAATGCTAATTCTAACAATATATACCGTACAATCATACAAACCTTTATTAAAGGATCTAACATCCCACATAGGTGAGGTAATCGTACTTCTGTACGATATATGTACTTAATGTTTAAAACACTTGATCTTACGATGCAGCAAGCCGATTCCGTACTCCAGTGCTACGGTCTTTGGTAGAAACTTACTTATTTTATCTCCAAACTAATGGCTCGAGCACAAACAAATGGGACATCTACTTGTTGCTGGATTTCCAACGATCGCATTACGGCATTTTCCATCAAACATTGTCAAAAATACTTCGAACTTTGCTGAGACCTTTTTCTTGTTCAATAGAGTAAAGAAGTGTGTTAAGAGATTTGAAATTTCATTTTTTAATCTTTGAAATTCTTTGGTGATTGTCTCTTCATTTTCTTTTTCTATGGCGATTTGAAGCGGCCAACAAAATCTAACACTTTATGGTGTGGGATTCAGCCACAAATTTTCATCTGCGAAAGTATTGATCAACATAGTCTTTCAAGCATAAAATTGAACGATAACTTTTTAAAACTTAAAAGCCATCAGTATTAAAAGTTAGTGTTAAATAACGTTTAATGTCATTTAAGTTTGTTTTCAGCTTCAAATCAAAACTAAAAACTGTGGACTACAGTCTCACGCTCCTTCACAGGCTGCGGGACAGCAGATAGTCCAACTATTTGTTTGTTTAAGAAAAATTAAAAGGAAGGAAGAAGTAGAGTGTTGAATACAATATCCAGACTAACTTACCTTTCTTTCCGCTAATTATTGATTCTGGTGGCCTGCGCTTCCTCTTTCCGTCGATTTATAATTACTTATTTTTTTATTTATTTATTTGTTATTTATTATTTTATAATAATTTAAATTCCTTTTTCAATTAGTTTTATATCACTTTATTTTATATTACTAGTATACATATAAAATAAAACAGAAAAGGAAAAAATAGACGGAACGTCTGGTTAATCTTATAAAATTGATTATTACGTCTGCACTTGATGAGCGGCAGCGGGCTACTAACTAAAACGCCGCGCAAAGAAATGCACCTTGCACGAAGTTTTAGTTAAACTTCTTTGTCTTACTTGCTATGGGGCCGGTACTTGCTGACTTCATGTGTTTAGGCTTCATGGCTCGCTTCGGTTGTCACTTGACACTTCCAAGAGCCACGAAGTTCACAGTCAGCTTTGTTAGGCGACGACTCTCGTTGAGTATGACTCTGTAAAGAGTCTTAAAATTTTATCATTGGGAATGAAATATAACAGGATAAAATAGAATAAAAATAAAAATTTATTAATTTACGCAAGTCGTCACCTAACAGTTAGATTAGCATTAGCAGTTCACTTTATATTTGTTTTGCTTTAAAAAACTTTTTTGTTGCTACATGACATTTCATGTTACGATTTTTAAGTTATTAGCTAACTGTTACTACAAAATGCGTACGGACTTAACTTTTAGTTGTATTTTTTTTATTTTTTTTATTTTTTTATTTTGAAAGCATTATAAATCTTATCTACTCTTAGTTACTTAATTAAATGAAAACCCAAAATAAAGTACAAATGGTTTGAATAATTTATTAATCTGCATGAAGTATACACTACATGAAGCCATCAGTATTAACCGATCGAGAAACAATTTGTTAATCTTATAATATTAAGATATACTGAAAAAAAATTAAGTATTATGAAATAAAAATGAATCTTACCACTGAAACCACAGCTTAGCTTTAAAAGTAGTATATTTAATACAAATAATGACAATTCGCTGTTGCATATTTCATATTCAGGGTTATCGCACTTCTGATGTACATTAAAATGGTTAGCAGAGCTGTCAAATCCTCCGGTTACAACTAGCACTAATTTGTCCGGATCCTTTTCCTCACAATCAAGTGCAACCTGCTCACACAGACGCTCAACAGTCTTGTTGAGCAGACTTTGCAAAGGAACTACAGCTTTGTTCTCAGATACAGTGCTATCTTCAGACAAACATTTAAGCATCTTTTTACGGATTTTAACGTACGGCGGATAACTGGAAACGTTTCGTGATGTTGTATCTTTAAGTAAATTGTGATGTTTTTTTTTACTGTAATCCTTCTCAAGGTAAAATGCTGAGGCAGATTCATTTGAATGTTTGACAAGAAAATTTTGTGAAATACCATTACTTAGGCGAACTGTTTCTTGCAATTTACTCCGCTTTTCACGTAATTGTAAAGATAGTTTCAATAAATTAATATCACTCTGCCAGTTTAATAATCTCATAGGCTTGCTCACATAAAACTATTTTAAAGGCATCAGATACTGCAGTACGTTTTCTGCCACTTTTGGTGCTGTGCAGCCTCTTCAATTTCTTAGGTCCACCACTTTGTACTCCTGAAAGACCTTTATTTTCCTTGGAGTTCTGGGCATTCTATAAATTTAAACACATTTAAAATCCAGTTGTAAAAAATACAACAGTCTTGACGGGAAAAATTATTCGTAACATTATAAATTCAACTATTTTTTAACAAAGTATGTCTTTTTTTAACAGAACTCATATTTTATCCATTGTCGACCTAAGAATCAAATTATTATCAGTGCTCTCATTAGTCAATTAAAAAACGATCGGTATAGAATTATATATGCCTTTAGCAATGATGCTTCCCTGTACGTAATGGTCAAGCCTCAAAAGTTGTCCTTGTCTAAGCCAACGAGTATCAATGTATATTTTGTCTCATTTTTATGAGAGTCGATTATTTTGATATTACCCGATGTGGGCGCAGACATGAAGGTAAAAAGTGTATGTATATAAAAAAAACATTACAAGGATCAAAGAGGAGGTTTCTGAGGACTACGTTAAAGCAAGTCGTGAGTAGTAAGCAATCATAGGTAATCAAGCAACAGTAACGATATCACCAGATGACTTCGTGACAGAATTATTTCATACCTATGCGAAAATGTTATTCACATAAAGAGACTCTACAAACAAGTGTATATTACATACACCATAAAAGTGTCAAGGGGTGTACTTGGTAGCCGACTAATTTGAGAACTTTTTTTCAACCTTGTCTAGGAATCAGCAAAATCTGAATGATTCTAACGTGTCAGTAAAACTGTTGAACTAAAAAGCTAGCTCTCTTTGTTTTGCCTATCGTCACGCAGACTTATTACATGCGTTGTGTAAAAAATTTACTTATAATTATAATTAACTTGAAATTGACTTCTTGTACGTCCAATCAGAGCGGATATACGAATCTTGAAATCAACGTAAGGATGAAGGTGCTTTAGAGGTTGGAGGTAAGTAACGACAATCCCACTCTCATTTCTGGCCTTGTAAACGTAAAGGCTATGATACGCCATTTTAGTCTGCATACTACTACGGTCTGTACACAGGGATAGCAATGCACTTTGGAAAAGTATACTACAACACTTATTTATACCTGATGGTGTACTTACCTAGGTACATACGCTTTCGAACAACGTGTATTTGCTAGATCTGTGTTTACACATCATACAAACCCTGACCAAGCATGTATATATATATATATATATATATATATATATCACGTTTTCCAAGTATGTGAGATGTACACTGTGCTATTGAGCCTTATTCGCAATCCATAACATTATAATTTACTCATTAACAAAAGCCGTTGTTATAAACTAATGCGTGAATTCTAAAAAACATAAGCTATATAGACAATTTACATTAACATTGATGTATAACCTATATATACTACTCTTATTTTTAACTAACTACTTTATACTTAACATATAGTTAATACTGTGTCTTCGAAGAACATACATAAAACGAACTCTTAAGTTTGTAAATAGTTAGTAGAGCTTTACACACAAAAAAAGGTTTGTATAAATTAAAATTAATGTTACATAATTCCATAAATTTTTCAGCTAAGACGTGCATTTTAAAAATAAAATAGCTGTAAAAGCATCTTGTTAAACTACTAATCCTAAAGTGTATATATAAACACATCTAAAATTTTATATCACCGAAAGAAAGGGTTTACGATAGCATTTCTCAGTTAACAATTTTATATGTATGATCGGTGCATCTCAGGGTTGCCGGGTCCGAAATTAGTAAAATCTAAAGTCCAAATTCCGTCTCGAAGTTCGGAATTCGCTGGATGTAATTCCGAATTTTACTCCAAAATATCAATTTTAAATAAAATATTTTTAATTTTATCAACTCTAAGGGTTGTTTTACCCCCTAAAACATACTCACACTATCCATTGTGTGTCCCGTATCACACTTTTTTCTCTTTAATAAATTTCTGGAGATTCATAAAAATTACAGTAAAAAATGTCAATTTTGAGTATTTTTTTTCTTCATTTTATTAATTTTAAGGGTTTTTTAACACACTTCATCATACTTACACTACCCATTGTGTATCACGTATAACGTTTATTGTCTCTTTCATGAATTTCCGGTGATCTGTAACAATTATAGTAAAAAATGTCGATTTTAAACAACTTATTTGGTATTTTGTCAACTTTGAGGGTTGTTTTCACCCTCTTGAAGGGAACGTTTTGAATCCGGACCACTTTTTATATATTCTGTGTTAAATAAGCTGTTAGACAAAAAAAAGACCATTAAGATTGGTTAACTCGTCTTGGATATATTTTATTTCCGGAAAAAAATCCGTTTCGTCCCACTGTGATTAATAAACTTGCGGGAAATAACGAAAGAGCCGATCCCCACACAACCCGGGACGCTTACTGGTCAGTTTAATTACTATTAATAAATAAAATAATAAGGCAAGCACCAATTCCTACACAATCCGGGGCGCTCACTGGTCGCTTACTNACTTGCCTTTTTATTTGTTTATTACTAACAAGTAGAACGACTGGGAAGCGCCCTGGGTTGTGCAGAGATTGGCGCTTGCCTTTTGTTTTATGTATTGGTTAGTAAGTAAGTGACTTCTAAGCCCCTCGAAGTGTGCGAAATTTGGCGCTTGCCTAATTTTTTTATTGAGTGTTACGTAAGTAAGTGACCAGTAAGCGCCCCGGGTTGTGCGGGGATGGGCGCTTGCCTAATTTTTATATTTATTACTAATAATTAAAACGACTTGAGAGCCCCACGGTACGTTCGGAGATAGGTGGTAGCCTTATTTTTTTAATTATTGTTAAGTAAGTAACTGACCAATCAGCGCCGCGGGTTGTGCGGGGATTGGCGCTTGCCTTATTATTTTATTTATTACTAATAATTAAAGCGACCAGTAAGCGCCCCGGGTTGTGCGGGGATAGGCGCTTGCCTTATTATTTTGTTTATTAATAATATTTAAAGCGAACAGTAAGCGTCCCGGGTTGTGCGGGGATTGGCGCTTTCGTTATTTCCCGCAAGTTTGCCAGTCACATTTGGGAGCACCGATGAGAACCTCTGGAATGCCCCCTTTTTCTCTGCCTATTTGCTTCTCTAACACTCTATAGATTGGTACGTTAGTGACAGTAACAATCATGTTACTGACCGTAACTTTCACTGCGGGAATCCTCTACCCCCAATGCTGGTCGAGGAGCTGGAAGAGGACATGGCGGTGGTTGGCTCGTCCTCTGGGTTTCCGCACCTGTATATAAAGAAGGGGGATCTGCGCGGGATTTCTCTCTTTCTAAGGAGAGAGATAATAAAGGGGACACAATCACTTTTAGTTTTAAGGAAATTGTTTAATCAAACTCTACGCACTGTTTTACAAATTAACTCCTCGACTGCGCTACAACAGTTCCGCCTCGCTACCCAAACCACGAGCGCACGTTTGGGGTCCTGAGACCAGGAGGGGCTGCTGTCCTAACGAGCTCCTGGCTACGTCACACCTTCACACTCGCGCACACCCTCTCACCGTCTCTCTGTCCTGTCCCTTCCCTGCTCTACTATCCAAACAATCTTACTTTCTTCTTCTCCCCGCTGCTCTTCCCTACTCATCCTATTGGATTTTCTTCGCACTCTCTCTGTCTCCCGGTAACCTTACCCTTGCCTCTTTTTATCTCTGGTCCCGGTCCTCTCTCACTCTCTCCCTTCTTCTCGACTGCGCCCTCCCACCTCTCGTACCCTGGAGGGAAACGCGCGAACACCTTCAATGGCGGCGGTTGGCAGCAGCAACAGTGGCGTTGAGGCCAGGATCAGCGCAGCGAAAATAAAGGGTATAGTCAGAAAAATAGTTTTTGTACTGAAGTAATAAAAGATTTGAAAAAAAATTTAAAGGTTGAGGTCAATAATATTTTCGATGGTAGTATTGAATGGCAAAAACTCGTCGCTGTTTCGAAAATTGTTATGATGAAAATAATAGAACGATCTACAGAGCTAGCTGAAAATACTGAGGAACATGAAAAATCTCTTCTTTTCAATATATTACTGGAAAATGGATTTTTATGATTTACTTTTTTAAACAAGTTTCTAATATTCCTTTTTTTATACTTTTAATTTGAGGAAATTTATCATTTAGACGTACAAGATAAAAAATGTAACTATGAATAAAAAAGAAGAAACTATAAAAATGAAGAATGAATGTTATTTCGGTTTGTTTACCAGCTTCTCGTCAGTTTCATAGATTGTCACGAGGGCGGCGCACCCAGCGGGTTCACACTGCGCATACGTGTCCTCCTTGATACCAAAAGCGTACCTGATGTATACGGTAAGAGTACGTAGGTATGCCATATGCCATACGTATCCTCATTTATACCTGAACCGTACTTGTAGCATACATGTAAAGTACGTATGCATACTCGCCCCGATTGGGAGTCCAACCCTCAATTTTGTACTACTTACTTGTCTTACGTGTCTTATCTTACATTGTGGTAGAAGCACAGGTGGGTAAACGACGTAAATGAGAGGTTTCTTACTTTGTATGTCAATTACTTGTAAGATACCTAAAAATATCACAATGTCAGAAACCTATGCACATGCACCCGCAAGCGTTTGACTGATTACAACCAGTGAGCCCAAGGGTAGCACCAAACGTATACATGAAATTCAAATAAGGTCTAACAACACAAGTGCCTATCACCCGATGACCCAGGGCGCCTACTAACCACTCTGTTAAATAATAAATTATTAATAAATAACACAAGCGCCCCGGATCATCGGATGATAGGCACTTGTATTACTGGACCTTGTTTGAATTTTGGGCTTTGCGTTCGGTGCTATTTTTTTGAATCTAGTGCTTTTCCACATCAGAGAGGTTGGGTCCTAGAGAATTCTTAAGTCTTGCTGGAACTATATCTGTGGAGCCATCCACCGGCCAAAGCTCAAATCAAGCTTCTCGGCGGAAGCAACAGCTTATCCCGCGCACGGACTAGCTGCGCGCGCCACCTCCTCTCTCTCGACTCAAGACAGCGCCTACCGTAAGGTAGCGAACGCTGCTACACACACGCAGAGATTAGTAGGGAGATTGCTGACTGCCATGCTACGGAGTGTGCCCACTTTTTTTCAGTGGTTCGAGCGCCCCGCCGCGGCCAAGGGGCCGAACCAGGCGCACATTCTTTTTTTTATTCGAGCAGCACGGTAGGGGTATGAGAAGAGTGGATTCGCGTGGAAATGTCCATATAGGCGCACAATTTGGAGACGCGTGGAAGGGGTATACCGAATGTGCGCCTACGAGGAGAGGAGTGGAAATGTCGGCTATACAGCTGTATATATCTGAACGCACAGCCAAAGCAAGCGACGATACGAGTTTTTCTTTTTTGAGAGTCTTTGGACTCTGCAACTGAGTACATGCTATATGTATATATTTAACTGACTTGCTCTCGCTCTGGCTTCAATGTTATCCATAAATCTTATTTAATTAAATCGTGGAACTAAATGCTCATTAATTATATACACAGAATTTTGATTTCAATACATTATGTTTTAACTCTCCCGTACTCTTAAAATTCCCAAATCCATTTATGTTTTCAAAAAATTAACCATTAATTTATTAATTTCACACATCCTAACTTCTGTAAACTGTAGGACAAGCTCCGGAGGATATCCATGAACATATGTGACTTCGAAAGA
>NW_019380328.1:197875-230241 GCF_000648655.2 Copidosoma floridanum | reverse complement strand
GAGAGCAAAACGAGGAGTTCAACAAAAAGATATCAATGCCTTTTTAACTAATTTGTTTACTTCTATTTTAAGGTAGTAATGTATATATTTTTATAGATCAATTATATACATACCCACATAAATGTAGTACCAACTTAAAATCGGAGAAATAAAAATTAAAGGCTTTTTCTTATTTTCAGTTTGAAAAGGTTCTTTTACGCCTATTACTCTGAGAAGACTCTTTATTATGCTAACGTGATGAATTATTTAGAATCAGGAATTGTGAGAACTAAAAAAATTTTTTCTCTACGAATTTCTATATTAGTAAAAACTGAGTCTGGGTCTATTTCTGCTAGCAAAAACTTCGATTAAGTTACGGGGATGTTGTGATATTTCATTGTTTTAAGAAATTTCTGAAAAAATTTGTATAGGTATGTTTCAGTATCATAAATAACATATTAAAATTTCAAAGAGTCTAAATACACCATTTTTGAGAAATAAAATCACGAAGGTGGCCACTTATACACATGCTTTTAGAAGGACTTGTCGGAAAATGCACGTTTTTACTCATAGCTTTTGAAATTTTCTTAAGAATCTTTTAAACAATTATTATGATAGGGTTTATTATAGTTAAAATAAGTATACTAAAATTGAGGAAGCCTAGCTTCACCGTTTTTAAAATATAACAGTTTAAAGTCCAGTTACAACGTTACTAGAATACCTATATAGTGGTACAGTCCGAGGCGANAAAGCCTTTTTATACAGAGGTACACTCGCACTGAGGTGTTGGCGTCGATTGGTATGATTGAGCCCAACGAATCATCGCTCAAGATTATTCTTCGACATTTTTGAGTTCTTATTTGCTCCTTACCCAGCTCTCGGTTGGTTTCGTTTACTCCTGTACGAATCCACACATTTATTTTATACTGGAGAGCAAAACGAGGAGTTCAACAAAAAGATATCAATGCCTTTTTAACTGATTTGTTTACTTCTATTTTAAGGTAGTAATGTATATATTTTTATAGATCAATTATATACATTCCCACATAAATGTAGTACCAACTTAAAATCGGAGAAATAAAAATTAAAGGCTCTTTCTTATTTTCAGTTTGAAAACGTTCTCTTACGCCTATTACTCTGAGAAGACTCTTTTGTTATGATGAAAATAATAGAACGATCTACAGAGCTAGCTGAAAATACTGAGGAACATGAAAAATCTCTTCTTTTCAATATATTACTGGAAAATGGATTTTTATGATTTACTTTTTTAAACAAGTTTCTAATATTCCTTTTTTTATACTTTNTTTTAAATTATTTACCTGTTTTGTTAAGAATAATCACAACAAAGACATTTCTAACACGAAAATTCAATTTTGAAATTGACTGTACCACGACAACCCCCTCAAAATAGTATCAACATCTACATTTGTAGTGCAAAATCTTTAAAAAATCTACAGTTTTCTGAAAAATCGACCAATTACTTATTCTAGTTTTCCATTTTATTCTTAAAATCGTGAAGTATTCAAACTATTATTGTTTACTGTATTTAAGTGCATACTTCTTTATGATAAATTAATTCAGCTATGATTCTCAAAAATTAATATGTAGAGTTCTGAAAAAGGCATTTTAAAGATTTTAAAGATTTTAATTTACTCGTCGTGAGAGTTCCGCGAACTTTTTAATAAAAGCAACCTATGTCACGTGGTTGAAGATACCGACAATGCGGTTGTTACTATAACTACAAAAAAAAAAAATTAGCTGCCTTGCGTTCTGTGGCAAGAGGTGTTTTTTGATGGTTTATCTTATCAACTACAAACAATAGAATAAATTTATGCGAATCATTGTGTGTTGCATACGATGTAAAATTAATTGATCGATTGCGATAGTTAAAAGAGCAATTTCAATTGTGAAATTTTAATATTTTGTAAAGTTATTCATCTATAAAAATATATATAGTGCCACCTTCAAAACAGAGGAAAAAAAATTTTTGTTAACTGTTTATGATTTACGCACTGTCAAAAATTTTGGTAACTATTTCTGAAAAATTACAATAACAATTGATTATAGGTAAAAAGATTAATTGTTTACACAGAATACAAATTTTTTTTTTAAACCATACTCTGAGTTACAAGTGGTTGAAACTAGTATGTGTTGAATAAAAAAAGCTTCGTTCAGTCTCTGTAAGACTCTTTAATCTAAAATACGCACTATTTATAAAGACTAAAGAATCTACTTTTATGTTTGTACATATATATATATATATAGTACGAATTTTGTCAATGCAATAACCACAAGGTATTGATAAAGGATGTAAATATAAGCTCAAAAATATAATATATGTACGTAGTTAAATATTCACGTATAATTGGATGTAAGTTGAACTTTACTGGTAATGATCATATTTGATATAATCTTAGTGAAAGAATGAGTTTTCTTCTGCCTTCGGCTTTTTTTTGTCGTAAATAGGATGTTCACAATTTCTTAGGAGTTTTAAAATACACAAATTATGTTAAAATCCTTAAAAGTTATTTTAGTATTATAAAATTATAGAATTGCCTTGTATCAAAGTAACAATATTAATTTAATTTTTTTTGATCTATCCGAAAAAAAATGTTGACTACATATATATGTATATATATATTAACGAAACATAAATAAAAGAAATAAAGACAAAATGATACATTGAATAAAAAAAAAAAAAAAAAATATCTACCATGAAGTGGATTTGAACCCTTGAGTGCAAAACAATCTCTGAAGGGGCATAAGCCTTAATCATCTTAGCTATCCGAAGGACGAGAAGTACCTCTTTCGAAGTCACATATGTTCATGGATATCCTCCGGAGCTTGTCCTACAGTTTACAGAAGTTAGGATGTGTGAAATTAATAAATTAATGGTTAATTTTTTGAAAACATAAATGGATTTGGGAATTTTAAGAGTACGGGAGAGTTAAAACATAATGTATTGAAATCAAAATTCTGTGTATATAATTAATGAGCATTTAGTTCCACGATTTAATTAAATAAGATTTATGGATAACATTGAAGCCAGAGCGAGAGCAAGTCAGTTAAATATATACATATAGCATGTACTCAGTTGCAGAGTCCAAAGACTCTCAAAAAAGAAAAACTCGTATCGTCGCTTGCTTTGGCTGTGCGTTCAGATATATACAGCTATATAGCCGACATTTCCACTCCTCTCCTCGTAGGCGCACATTCGGTATACCCCTTCCACGCGTCTCCAAAATGTGCGCCTATATGGACATTTCCACGCGAATCCACTCTTCTCATACCCCTACCGTGCTGCTCAAATAAAAAAAAAAATGTGCGCCTGGTTCGGCCGCTTGGCCGCGGCGGGGCGCTCGAACCACTGGAAAAAAGTGGGCACACTCCGTAGCATGGCAGTCAGCAATCTCCCTACTAATCTCTGACACACGACGCTCGACCAGCAACGACGACGGCACGCGCCTTGTCCACGAGCAGCGAACAGTTTAACAAAGTGCAGTCTCTTCTTGTTTTATAATGAATAAAGTTAAATTACTCTTAACCCGTTCGCTCATTCATTCCATGACCTGCTTCGCACCTCCGATATCCTTGAGCATTGGGAGAAGCTCCAACGCGACATCATAATCCCAAATATCTCCACGCTGGTTTCTAGACTGAATAGGTTACTTTTCAATGCGCAGCATGGGTACTAAGGGCTTATTTGTTTTCCTACAAAACGACATTCAACGTCAGAAACTATCCTAGGTAACTTACAGGTATCTTACGTGTAAGAAACTAAGTGAGTTTTCTTAGGTAACTTACCTACCCACCACTGGGTAGAAGACTACAGTAGGTAAGTGTATGATGCAATCATGAATGTATATACTTTCTGGTGTGCATTCTGTAACTGAGAACTGAGAGTGGGTGACGAGCCACGATAGTCGGCTTGAACATTAGATTCTTCGAAAATGCCAGCCGACCAAATTCAGTACTCTGAAAAGTACTGCGACGATAAGTATGAATACAGGTATTATGAGCCTAATATTAACGTCCGTTTCATAAGATATTTTAATTGCCCGCCTATCTCGTCGAGATAACACCCACTACTGTTTTTCCATCATATGTGATCAGTGGCCCTTTTTATTTTCAGGCACGTCATCTTGCCTCCTGATGTAGCTAGATCTGTTCCCAAGTCACATCTAATGACTGAGACTGAGTGGCGAAACCTTGGTGTCCAGCAGAGTCCGGGCTGGAGCCACTACATGATGCATAGCCCAGGTAACAAAAACCTTGTTTTTACTTGTTGCATTCACTAGTTCAGAGTTTTTAGCCGGATTCTCTATATGTTATAATATGGGTTTAGATTTGTAAAAGGTAACTTTTCTCTATACACATTGATATAATCGTACCCTCTGTAAGTTTTGACAAAGCTGAATAAGTAACAGTTAAAGCATCATATTGCATTAATAACTATTATTAAAAATGTGTAATGTCAAACTGGTTGACTTCTAAAATCGTTTATATTACTATTGGTACATTTTTGCTATCAATGTAGTGTCTAAGTGCAACTTACTATGAAGAGAAATTTTTAGTTTCTGACTAGTGTCTCTTTCTATTTTTTCATGTAGAGCCACATGTTCTCTTGTTCCGTAGACCAAGACCAGACTTACCTGTTTGCAACATGAAGCAGAAGCAGCAGTCTCAAAACATCTGTGTCAAGTAAAATAAACTGGTTCTGCTACTTTTGAATTTTTTTTTACTACTTTTGTTCTTTTGTATTAATCTTTCTGAAACATCAACAGTCGAGTTAACCTTTACTTTAGATACAAATAGTATTAAAATCAATACGATACTTTTTATTACACTTTCAATTTTATTGATACATTTCATTTCTCATTTTATTATTTAATGCACTAAAGAAATAAATTTTAAATTAGAATCTTGTTTTTAGTAAAGTATGTAAGATAAGGTGTATAATAAATTGAAAAAATATTTTATTGTCCATTTTATTTTTTTGCTGTCCTATTAAAAACCCTTAACACTGATTTATTATTATACTTTGTAAACAGTAACATTTTTCTTTTAATTATTAATATTTGAGGCGAAACATTTTGAAATGGCTCACAAGATTTTTAGGCAAAAATATTTTAACTTAGTAATATTTAAACAGTTAAATTACACATTTTTCATTTTTATTACCAATAACTCACAAAGAACAAAATTTTTCTTAGTCATATTTCCAACTTTTTAAGTCTGACTAGCTTCATATTACCTCAAGTTTTGTTGTGTAACTGATCAAAAAAATCAGTCAAAATACAGTTAGTTCCCAATGTTACTAATGGAGTTTGAATTTCCCAATTCAGAGATATAAATTGCAACTATGGAAAATTATTAAAACAGATAAAAACGTACTTATCTCAGGTTCGGAATTATCAAGTTTAGACGTCCACCCTGCCTTAATAGTAAAAAATTTTCAATTGCCAGACAATCAAGTAAATGTACAAGATTTGCAGTTGGAGTCATATAAATAAGTTTTTACAAGTGTTGCAGTAAGCAAAATACAAAGAAATTTTTTCCTAGTGTATCACAAAAGCATAAATATTCTACTATAATTTTTGATAATATCGCATGTGATAAACAGGATAGTGTGATTAAGGACGTTCGGTATACCGAATCTCTATAGAGATAGCGTGAGGAAACATATGCAGGGCAAGGGGAAACCAGCGATAAGTGAAGAGTTGACAACGCCGTACTGTACGGGTCTTCAATGTGTGAGTGTAATGTACACGCATCAGGTGTCCGACTGTCCGCCAGCGATCTCAGAAGTGATAGAATAACTTGGCGGGAAATTCAAATGGGCTATATGGGCTATATGGGGCATGACGCAGAAACCCAGATAACACTTTTATGCATAATAAATTAATAAAATAAACCCAAGCTATTTAACCCAATGACCCGGGGCGACTACTAGCAAATATCTCAAATAATAAATTGTTAAATTTAATAACAAAAGCGCCTTTCACCCAATGACCCGGGGCACTTACTGGCAAACGTATTAAGTAATTAATTGTTAAATTTATTAACAAAAGCGTCTTTCACCCGATGACACGGGATGCTTACTGGAAAATCTATTAAATAATGAATTATTAATCAATAGTNATCAAATTAAGCAATGAATGATTCAATACATTTGCCGCTAAAGATGCTGGGTCATAGGGTAAAAGCCGCTTCTAATATTAAATTCATCAATTAATTATAAAATACGTTTGCTGGTGAGCACCCTGGGTCAATGTATAAAAGCTGCTTGTTTTATTGAATTGAGCAATAATTTATTTAATATACGTCTGTTGGTAAGCACCCCGGGTCAATAGCTAAAAGGTGCTTTTGTTATTAAATTGAGCAATCAATTATTTAATACATTCGCCAGTAATCAATCCGGGTTATTGGGTAAAGAGCGCTTTTGTTCTAAAATTTAGTAGCTATTTATTTTATACCTTTGCTTGTAAGCGCCTTTAGTCATTCAGTGAAAGGCGCTTTTGTATTAAATTTAGCACTTAATTATTTAATTTATTTCCCAGTAAGCGCCCAGGGTTGTTGGGTGAAGGGCGATTTTGTTAGTAAATGTATTGATTCATTATTTGATACGTTTGCTAGTAAGGGTCCCAGGTCATTGGGTGGAAGGTGCTTTTGTTATTAAATTGAACAAATAATTGTTAAACACAATTGCCAGTAAGCGACCCAGGTCATTATGTGAAAGGCACTTATGTTAATAAATTTAACAATTAATTATTTAATACATTTGCCAGTAAGCGCACTAGGTCATTGGGTGAAAGGCGCTTTTGTTATTAAATTTAGCAATTACTTATTTAATACATTTGCCAGTAAGCACCCCGGGTCATTGGGTGAAAGGCACTTTTGTTATTAAATTTAGCAATTAATTATTCAATACATTTGCCAGTAAGCGCCCCGAGTCATTGGGCAAAAGGCGCTTTTATTATTAAATTTAGCAATTAATTATTTAAGACGTTTGCCAGTAAGCGCCCCGGGTCATTAGGTGAAAGGAGCATGTGTTATTAAATTTAGCAATTAATTATTTAACACATATGCCAGTAAGCGCCCCGGGTCATTGGGTGAAAGGCGCTTTTGTTATTAAATTTAGCAATTAATTATTTCAGATATTTGCTAGTAGTCACCCCGGGTCATTGGGTTGAATAGCTTGGGTTTATTTTATTAGTTTATTATGCATAAAAGTGTTATCTGGGTTTCTGCGTCATGCCCCATATAGCCCATTTGAATTTCCCGCCAAGTTATTCTATCACTTCTGAGATCGCTGCTGTCCGCTCGTCTGCTGCGTCGGTTACGACAGTGTTATACGTGTGTATGTTCAATGGTTTTACGATAAAGCAGTAGGTATTTGACTTTGATTTGTTATAAAAATGTAATGAAAATGAATAAATAAGTAATTAAAACGACTTGTGACCATTGTATTTATATTCGTAGATTTCATTCGTAAAAAGGCCCAAAACCAAACAGTGTAACCTCCAAACTACGACAAATGAGAAAGGAACAGAAATAATCATAAATTTGAAATTTTATAAGAAAAATAAACAACGTGCTATTAAAATATATTGTTATTTTCTTATGGGGAGGGGTGGGCGTCATGTACATACGTTTATACACGCATGTAATCTTGTATTTTATACGAAAATGCGTTAATATTTACGATAATATTGAAATATTTACTAATAGACGTCCCAGAGAATTTTGAATTTCCCGCGACTTGTGACGTTGCAATTGCGTTTTTATCAAACTTATTTATTTTTTTCGTACATTAACGAATCAGACGATCATCGCGAAACTTGGTATGCATTTAACTCATAACATTATCTGTGAAAAATGAAAAAATTGGCGAAATTCACTAGGCCAATTTGCTTAAAACTGAGTTTTGATTAGTTTTTCCATAAGTGACTGTGTTAAAATGACTGAGCTTTAAGATTTAATATCTCGAAAACAAAAGAGACGATCCTCTTAAAATTTTGACAGTTTTATTGCAACAACAACAAGAACGTCTGGTCAAAATTTCAGATTAATTCACTGGAAAATTCTATCTCTACCGAACCTCCTAAAATCTATCTACTGCATGGGAAGGTATAAAAATATCGATTGCTTTTATCTCTCTCAGTCATATGCTTAAGTACCGAAGCACCTTGTGAGAAATAACGTTAATCTTCTAGCTTTGTTTTGTCAAGATGAACTTAATGTAAAACATGTGTACGATGATCACGTTAATTCTGATATGTCCTGTAGTCGGTTTAAAAATCTATGCACAAGGGGTGTTTTTCGCAATCGTCACCAGCAAGTAATTTTAGGTTGCGCTCTACGTTACTGTCAGGTCGGTAAGTCAAATACCTTGAACTAACTGGCGCTCTGTTCCGTAATCTGGCCAGTAAAAACAGCAGGACGACAGTCAACAGCAATAAAATCTTCACTCTTTTATCGACTTTCACGTCGTCTGCTGTTTAAATTACTTGCTGGTGAAAACACCCAAACTGTTGGAATTATGATGAACACATGGTTTCTATGTTATTGACAAAAATAGGTAGACGAACAACGGCCGACATCGTAAAGGTTTTGACAGTTGTGCTATAAATGTAGGTCGTATGTAGAGCGAACTAA
This sequence comes from Copidosoma floridanum, assembly GCF_000648655.2. Next base: position 221,604 of record NW_019380328.1, on the reverse strand, counting down.
TCAGTCTACTCTAAGACATCGAAGTGTTAACATGTACGAGAGAGAAAAAGACGTTCTTTATCAGCTGGTAAAGGCAAGAGAAGCCGTCAAAGAGAAATATAGATTATTGAAACTTCGAAAAGATAAGGTTGAAAGAGTACTGAGTGGAACTTTAAAGCCAATCACTGATCCTTTACAACGAATTGCGACGCAAACAAAGAAAACGAATAAAAAGAGTCATTCCGTGATTCATAAATAATTATTTCAATAATACTCCTACACCAAAGCTGACCATCAAACGAATAATAAAAGAGAAAAAATACAGCCATGACGAATATATGATGTTTGAGTCTGCCGTCAGTCAAAGTGATAATAATGATGATGATGACGATGACGATGACGATGACAATGACGATATGAATGTTACCATTCGAAATCAGACAGATGATAATAATGAAAACACTTCCAATAACTCATACTTACAAATGTTTTACGAAAACCAGAAAGATTTATTAGATTTGGTGTATGGGCTCCGAAAAGAAGATGGAAAGTACAAGTTTGAAAATTCACCATTAAATTTAGATAACAATGAAATTAGAATAAATGAGATAAGATTCCCTAAAAAAGGTGGATTGATGGAGTTACTTGTGAAAAAACATTCTGATACAACTCGAATCACTGAAGATGATTTGAGTAAATATTATGTACTTCTGGAAACTTCAAGTGCACACACGGAGAGGGGTTAGAACCAATTTAACCAGTGACTCCTACCGTATCTTATTTTTACTCATTACAGCATGAGATTTTCTGCTGCCTAGCACAGGTTTTTCCGGTACCACTGGAGGTATAACAATGTTAAAAGTGTTTTTTTCGGTGCTGGTACCGGAAAACCCGTGCTAGGCAGCGGTAAATCTCATGCTGTAGTGAGTGCAAATAAAAGACCGTAGGTGTCACTGATTAAAATGGTTCTAACCTCTCTCAGTGCATCAAAAGAGTTTTAGCAAGAATGTGCCTATTCGAACGTATAATAATAATAAATTCAATAAAATTATAGCTTCGATGTTTGATCTTATCGGCAATAAAAAGGAAGGATCATCGTACCTCACTATAAAATTACTAAAAGCCATCGCAACAATTGGATTATGTAGACTGGGATGATCCAAATGAGCTGGTGGATCGTCTTCGCTTACTCACTGAAAGATCGGTAGGAAATCCAAGCCACGATAATGAGATAATATCGATGTATGACTATATATGAGCTCCTTTGGACATGAATTTGGCCACTTACAGCAAATCACTCACATGTAACATCATATTTGGGCTCGAGTTCGGAGCAATCCGAGTGCTCCGAGCTCTCGGAACCTTCTAATCGTACGGAGGGCGGCAGAGGGTCAGGGGGCAGTGTGGCAGATGCGGGAGCTTCTCTTGATTGGTTCTGCCATATTCTGGACCAACATGCCCACAATTCTAATGAACTAATCACTGGCTCGGAATCTTATGTCTGTGAGCCATACATCAGTATGTGTGTGCAATATACATAGATGTACAGTTTTTAAATAGAGTCCTAAATATGGCGGCCCATCTGCCACACTATGCCTCGACCCTCTGTATCTAATCAAATAAATCTACTGGTTTTTCAAAAGTCCAAAAATTATTCACTTTTCTGGTATTAGATGGTGTCACACTTGCGTGAATAGAGTGGGTAAAAGGAAGTATGGCTAAAGACGCCATTTTTGGGACCGCATAGTGAGTAAAGCAATAGAGGAAAACACAGATTTACACTCATGTATACACACATCTTCGCTTAGTTTATTATTATAATTCGTTTTCTTGTTCAAAAATATTTACTGGTAGTACTTCTTCTACTACCCAGATGAAGCTACGTAGTTGAGACTGTTGAGAGCTTGCTAACACTGACCAAGTTAGAAACAAGGTATCCTGTTACCCCGCCCCAGTCAGTTACCCCTGCTATCCTACCGTGCCTTCTTCATTCTTTTTCTGGCGCCTGGAGGCGTTACATCGTTGGAAGCATTTTATCGATGGCAGCAAGGGAAACTTTGAAGGCAAGGTGGCAAGGCACTGTGGCAGGAGCTCACCGAGCTCGAGGGCCGCAGTCTTTGCCATGAGCGCTAGGGTCAGGAGGCCGGGAATCAGGTCGAGGATGACAAACACAGCTCCAGTACGAGGGTAAGAAGCTTTTTGTTCTTAATCCTTCAACTGCCTTGTTTTTATTTACAGGTTTCTGACATCGTGAGTGATTCAGGTGTGCACATGGCAGTGGCTGGGACGTGTGAGCTCTAGTGTAGTTTGCTAAGTAAACGCCGGATATACACATGAGATCTAACCCTTTTCGATCCCTTTTTTCATCTGATTTTCACCACGCTTACCAGGGGCCTGACTTTCTACAGATGTGCTAGCGCTTCAAGAAATTGGATGAGGTGAGGTAGCACCCGATGGTGCGGACGTCGAAGTGTAGGACGAGACTCGGGAAGAAGAAGGATTGGGAGAGACTCAGGAGGAGGACGGAACAGTTGAAGACAAGCTACCTAAGAGTGAGGCAAGCTTATACCTTAGCGATGACTCTAAAGATAAAAACACCCCCGACCTTAACCTCAAGAGTGAGTTAAGCTCAAGGCTCACGGCTTGGACAAGGGGAAGACTTTTGGAACAGGAGGTTAAAGAGAACCTGCTCAAGGTTCAAGAGCACCCCCGTCCATTTACAGTCCAGGGCAGCGTCAATTTAGAGGCACTGTCTCTAAATTCAGAGATCGCTGTGGAGCTGGATTTTAAGAAGCGCAGCAAAGACAACTATCTCAAAGACTTCCAGGGAATAGCAGGAGCAGCCTTATCATCAACTGCCTGTGCTCTTAACTAGATCCTTAGTGATGCAGATATCTCTGTTGACAGAACAGCGTTTTTAAGAGATCTGTCAAATGCTTCTAAGCTCTTGGCAGAGCCATTCTACCAGCTGTACCCGCTGGCTATGAAGCTATTTGTGATTGGAGGCTTGGATCCCAAGATTCAAAACGCCTTGAAGTCGGTGGAGTCTAGTTCTTTGCTCTTCAGAGGTGACCTGAAGACATTGATAATTGGGACCAGGGCAATGAAAAAAGTATCCAAGGATTTAAAACCGAAATCTAAGGCTCCGGTGAAACCAACCCATTCGAACTCTGTAAACTGGCGTGCCCTATCAATCAGGAAAGAGATGAGGAGGGGGGCTCATCATCTTACAATCGCAAATTCACCTCTTGTCAGCGTTCACCCTCCAGACTCGGAGCTCAGCCCACCAAGAGGACTTACCAAAACAATCCCAGCCCCCTTGGAACAGGAATTATAAGCTGAGGTAATGCTGTCCACTAGATGAGTTTATTTGAGTGACGTTTGGCTGACAACTACGTCGGACCCAAGCATTCTACAAGCGATAAGGGGCTATTTGCTAGACTTCTGGCTAGAACCTGTCCAGTCAAAGCACCCAGGCCTATGTATTTTCAATTCGTTGGAGACCCCTAAAAATACGGAATAAGTGCGCAGGCTGTTAGGGTTAAGGGCGATAGAAAAAGTAAGCAAGCTTTCGATCGAACGATCAGTTCTTGTTACTTTTTTTTCCTTGTCCCCAAACAGGAAGGTTCGTTTAGATTCGTTTAAAACCTCAAAAGTTTGAACTTTCTGGTAGTAAAGGAGCACTTTAAAATCGACTACCTTAGATCAGTCTGTAAGGGACCAGCAATATTCCAAAAAATTATGTATGTATAAATGAGGCAATCTCCTTTTATTTTTGACTTTTTGAGGGGCAAAAATCAGCCGAATTTGTTTATGAGGGCACACCTCAAAAATATTTTTTTTTTATCTTCTAGAGACCTTCAAGAATAAAAATAAAATCGTGAACACGCGATTCAGGTTTCGGCACACTGTTTTTTTTGTATGAAAGATAAAAAAATTGATTTTCGTTAAAATTTGACGAATTATTTTCTACCAGACTAATTAACATTAAAATATTCGTAGAAAAAATTGATGAAGCATCATTCCCACCATTTTCGATGTCGCTTTTTCCAATGGTACAATTTAAATTTTCATAACGTCCCATTTTTCACCATATTTTTGCAAATAAATGAAAAAAAAATTTTTTTTCTAATTTTTCTCTATACTGGATTTCTTGAAACGTTAACATTATTTTACCGATAGTATAATTCGAAAATATAGTTCATTAAAGTTCTTTAAGTAGTTAATAATGCAGCTACGGTATTTTACATAATCATAGGTGAATCATACCAATTAGGGAGTCTAGGCATATTACTCATGAGTTGACTATTATAAAAAAATTTATTGAAAAATACTATTTTTGCATTTAATTTTAGAAAAAATCTTATACATATACGATCAACTAAATAACAAATTATATGTCGCACACTGTCGCGATTCTCACTTTGTACTAAATTTTTAAGTACTGATCCGCAATTCACTGTAGCTATCAGCACTTAAAAATTTTTTGTAAAAATAATTCCGTGTTTTAAATCAGCCCGTACGTTTCGGCTGGCAAAAATTGTGTAATATACGTTAGGTGTAAACTTTCTGTTAACCGTAGTTTGGTTCGGTTAACAAGCAAAAAAAAAATTTTTTTTCATCGCCTCATATCTCGGTTCTCAATGAATGGGGAGCATTAGTTTAAATAAACGAGAGGTTGGAAATCGCTTCTACTGCTATGTTACAAAGTGTCATCGGGTTATTTTGCTGATGCGATAATTATGCATCATTGCTCTAACTGGTTAGGCTGATTCAATATCGGACCTTTTTTCCTAGATCGTATATATAGCTATACGATCTAGGGAGAATGTTCCGCTGAGCAAACAGCAGTGGAGAGGCATTGCCAAAGACAGTACCCACAACGTGCGAAAGCAAAAGTTTGTAATATTAATACACACAACACAACACAACACAAGTGCTCATCACCCAGTGACCAGGGCGCTTATTTGCCACTCTATTAAATAATAAAATATTAATTACTAACACAAGCGCCTATCACCCAATAACCTGAGGCGCTTACTGGTCGCTTTACTAAAGGACATATATTGTTGATTAATGGCATAAGCGCCTATAACCCAATGACCCGGGGCGCTTACTGGTCGCTCTATTAAATAATAAAATATTAATTATCAACACAAGCGCCTATCACCCAATGACCCAAGGCGCTTACTTGTCCCTCTATTAAATAATAAAATGTTAAGCAATAATACAAGCGCCTACCACCCAATTACCCGGGCGCTTACTGGCCAGTCTATTAAATAATAAAAAGTTAAATAATAACGCAAGCGCTGATGGCCTTATAACCTAGGGTTCTGCTTGTGTTTGATTAACTCTTTGCACCTACATTATAAACTTTAAATATAGAATTGGTCAGTAAGTGCCGCGGGTCATCGTGTGATAGGTGCTTGTATTATTGTGTAACATTTAATTATGTAATAGAGATGCTGGTAAGCGCCCCGGGTTACTGGGTGATAGGCGCTTGTGTGAATAATTAATATTTTATTATTTAACAAAGCGACCAGTAAGTGCCCCGGGTCATCGTGTGATAGGTGCTTGTATTATTATGTAACATTTTGTTATGTAATAGAGATGCTGGTGTTACGTCGAAGACGGCGTAAGAGTAAATTTTGTATTTAGGCCTAAGCTTTCGCTCAATAGCCTGGGGACACGACGGTAAGGGTTGAGGACGGAGCACTAGGGTAGGAACAGGATAGATAATTAAAGAAGAGTTAGCTAGCTACTTGGCCATCGGTATTTGTACCCACGGTACCCCACCTGATAGAAAATGTCGGAATTCTATGAAGAATTACTTCTGTAAAACTTTCAGGAAAGCCATAAGGCATAACACATGGTTTTACATATGGCATTACACAAAGGGTTTTAGCTTGGTGATGCCATATGTAATTCCATATGGAAAAACACATGGAATTACTAATTGGAAAAAGAAAAAATTTCTATCATCTCGAAATAACTGCAAAATACCATGATAAATTATTTGCAGTTAGCAATTTGTCTTACCATCGGGATGATAACTCCAAAACAAGGGGGTTCAGCTGATTTTACTTCTAGATAAAAACGGCACGCAATAGTGGGTTTTACGCGAATAGAAAAACTATTGGGGGATATACAATAATTAAGTTTGAAGAAAATATTATTACTTACTTTTATTGAAAGAAGAAAAAGGGGGTACAAGTGGTTCTCGAAGCAAGATCCGGGTGGCCGGATATAATTGAAATCGAAACTGCGGACCGGATTCTCCAGGTCACGAATAGACTTCGACCGGATTCTCCAGGTCGTGTATTCTAGTCTGGCTACTGCTCTCGGTGTTTTACCAAGCTGGCCTGACCGTTGAATGCATCGACCGGGTTCTCCAGGTCGTATGCCTTTAGTCTGGCTACTGCTCTAGGTATACACCCAAGCTGGCCTGACCATTGAACGAATTTTTTTGAGACTGAGCTGCTCGTGCAGGAGGCCATGGGCTTATATAGCCGAAGATCTTGCCTCCTTATCACTGCCACTACGGCCAGAGACGACGAGACGCACATAGGTTCTTAGAATTAGTCTGCATCATCTCATGGCAGGGAGAGGGAAAGATTTCCTATATGCTTTCCGTCTTCCTTTACATATGTTGTTTTGGTTTTGGGGTGACGCTTACTTGCTAAAGAATATAGTATAGTAACGATACTGGTCCCAGTGCTTGCTTATCGAGATTAGGTCGTATTATAGTTCGCGTTATTTTTCGGCTTGGCGTCTCTGGGTACTGTAAGTGTTAGAGAAAGAAGGTGGTAGAAATATAGCATGCTGTTGTCAAGTCACGTTGCATGAACGCTGGCCGATGTGTAGATCAACATCCTGGCTCGAGCGTCGGCTTATTTACGAATGTTTTAGACACAGAAGAGGGAAAGGATGGAAAACAATTATTAAATTTCATTAGGCGATGTCGACGCATAAGGAGGGAGGGAGATATAGACTAGTTCTTCTTTGTCTTACTCGGTCTCTCCTTATATGTGTGTTACGAAGCCTTAGTTTCGGTACTTGGTGTATGTGTGCGTGTATGTCATTTAGCTTGCTACGAAAACGCGGCTTCACGAGGAGGATAAGGAGAGGAGGAGGAAAAAAAGAGGTACGTCGAGCGCAGCCTCGATGTAACACTGGTAAGCGCCCCGGGTTACTGGATGATAGGCGCTTATGTGAATAATTAATATTTTATTATTCAACAAAGCGACCAGTAAGCGCCCCGGGTCATTTTGGGTGATGAGCACTTGTGTTTTCAATATTACAATTTTTTATTTTCGCTCGTTGTGGGTACTGTCTTTGGCAATGCCCCTTCACTGTTGTCTGCTCGGTGATACATTCTCCCTAGATCGTAGAGCTATATATACGATCTAGGGAAAAAGTTCCGATATTGAATCCGCCTAACCCAACGCTGGTATTGCCCATCAATGACTTTTAGTGCGCGTATAAGGGAGTGTGGCTAGCTAAAGTGTCCGAACGTCACTGATGGTCTCCACAATTTTTAAGCAGACAAGAACCTGGAGCCAGTAATCACTGAAAGGGAGAAATGAAATTAATCGATAAAATTGTAAAATTGTATTAAAATTCGAATAAATTGATTTAAATTAAAAAAATTAAAGTATGCAAAAAATTATGTGTAAAAGACTGTAAAAGAGGTTCAGTATTATTTGGTGCACCAAAAAATGTCGAAAATCTGTATACATCATGGAGCGAGATTATTGCAGTAGTTTGTAATGTAAAAAAATCTTTTTGAAGCAAACGACACATTATTACTTTTGCTAGTATTATATTAGTGTTCGCTAAACAGTAGTATAACTATATATTCATGTGGGCCTCCGCCGTAACTGGCTCAAATCGTGTCCAGAACTCGTACGACGTTCTGAAGCTAAAATTAATTATGCTTGCAGTGTCAAGACATTTGAGATGTTATGAATTCTCCATTACTTACAGACATAACCAATTTCTTGTCCCTTTCACGAAGAAAATTGCAAAAATCACCTTAAAATGTCAGTTCCAACCCCTGTCTAAAACTCAACTTTTCAAAGAAAAGATTCTCGCATACCAAAATAAAACTTTTTTCCGGAATCTTTGCACCTACATTATAAACTTTAAATATAGATTATATTTATACTGAAATTACCCATGCTTTTAGCAAATAAGTAAGAACGTGTAATGCATTATTTTTGTCCCTCGATATACATAAATATTTACAGCATAGAAATAGCTTTGAAAAACGCTTAATTTAGTTCTGCAACGCCCCCTCACGGTCACTTTTCGAATTACTCACTGGCACTAAAAAATTGCACTGGCCAAAGCCGCCAAAAATTAAAATCGTCGGGACTGGCGAGTGAATCATTTCTCGTTTTTCGTGTGTACAAATACTTTGGTTTGGAAAAGTCAGTGTGTCTCGTTCACGGACAATCTGAGAGCTCTAAGGTAGTAGTCTAGTAAAACGACTAGACGATGAATTTTTCTATAATTTTGCGTGTGGCTTAAGTTTTTTATAGTTCATCACGAGTCCAAATTTGGAGATGCTTAGCTGTGTAGTTTCGGAGACATTAAAGATTTACTGTTGATCTTTTAACACGTGAGAGATAAGAAAGCGCCTGGTTTGGGGTAGGATTCGAAACGAAATCATTCATAAGTCCTAAACAAAACCATTAATCCTTTCAAGAAAACGGTATGTTATAATTGATATTATAAATAAACTAAATACCAAATCTCAAGAAGCCTAGCCGTACAGCTTTTGTATTTCAGCCATTTAAAGTTAACAACTATCGTGTAATTGCGTGAGACGGACAATGACAGCTGTACAGTAAAGACTGCATAACCTATGCACACACTATAGTGCAGTATGCCACATAATATTCGCTTTGAGCGCAATTCCGAAATCGTGCCCCGTGTGATATCGTACGTCCGAATGATGCCATATGTAATTCCATATGGAAAAACACATGAAATTACTAATTGAAAAAAAAAAAATTTCTATCATCTAGAAATAACTGCAAAATACCATGATAAGTTATTTGCAGTTAGCAATTTGTCTTACCATCGGGATGATAACTCCAAAACAAGGGGGTTCAGCTGATTTTACTTCTAGATAAAAAATTTTATTTTTTTTATTTTTTTTTTTCATTCCTGAAATATAACTTGAATCCCCTTGTTTCAGAGTTATCATCCTGATGGTAACACTAAATGATCACAGTAAATGACACATTACAGTATTCTGCAGTTATTTCTAGATGACAAAATTTTTTTCCTTTTTCCAATTTGTGTTTTTTCAAATGGAATTACATATGGCATTACCAAGCTAAAACCCCTTATGTAATGCCATACGTAAAACCATATGTAATTCCACATGGCTTTTCTGAAGGTATTACAGAAGTAATAACACATGGAATTCCGTCATTCTTTTTCAAGTGGGTTGATTTCCATATGCTTGTAGAGAAGCGATATTTAAGGTTTGGCTACCTGGTGAATGGAGCCGGAGGCTCGATTTTTTAATAATTACCTTTTCTAATGTCGACTAATTGTTCTTAAAGTGCCCAGTGGGGGTGCGATTTCGGAATTGCGCTCAAAGCAAATATTTAACTAAACTACGACCTTAAGGATGCTTCATCGCCTACTGTGGTAGTCAATTCAGTGACGATCGATGCGATGTCACTAGACGAAAGCTTTCTTTTATGATACAGGTATGTTGTTAATGAAGTTTGTTTTATTTTCTACTGAATCCACCTGCTATTATATAAAGTTTACCACATATTTATACAATCAGCTGTTGAATAATTTAATATTAATGACTGCCATAATTTACTGCGTTATTACCCAATAAATAAAAATTGAAAAATCATTATGAAAGTGTTCATGTTATTTTACAAAATCAAATTTTTTTTATTGTGCGAGCTCCCTAGACCAATATGGCTGGAAGTGTTTGTCACTGCACTCATCGAACGTAACAACAGACCAAAATAGTATATTAGCTATTTTATCAATTTTTTCAACGCCAACGCCTATATAACGTCACCCGGTTTCTTAAAAATGAGAGTGTCAGGGTTACGGTAAGTATATTTTTTTTGCCTGTACATTTCATTTTAGTAGTTTAATTGATAGTCAAAAGTTTGCTTCAGGCCTTCGGCCATAAGAGACTGTGTTAAACGAGCTCGAAAAGTGCTGACTTTGAATTGAATTATCTCCGGATTTTGATCGCCAACCAGTAGATAGACTACACTGAGAAAAAAATTCGGTAGCCATTACCGAAAACCCAAGCAGCCTCTACTTTAGTAGTCAGGTAAGTATATATAAAGTAGCGTTAGCTGTAGGACCCAAGCAATTTCTACTTGGCAATAATAAGCACACTTGGCTTGGCATCCAACAGGCGCTGTTTACTTGAGACTCGCGTATTGGCTACTTGAGTTTATATTATTTAGGTTTTATAATAGAACAGACAAAACAAACAAATAACTATTATTTATTATAATCATTTAGATAAAAATAGTATAAAAAAATGTAAATTATTTTTTACAAAATATGGTTTGGTGATACATAAAAAGATTCATTTATTTTTGTAAGTACGCAGGGTTGAATCTGGAGTAACTCACGAACATTTATTAACACATTAAATAATTGATCTAGCNTAACACTAATTGTTCACAGTAAATGATGCATTACAGTATGCTGCAGTTATTTCTAAATGACAAAATTTTTTTCCTTTTTCCAATTTGTAATTCTATGTGTTTTTTCAAATGGAATTACATATGGCATTACCAAGCCAAAACCCCTTATGTAATGCCATACCTAAAACCATATGTAATGCCACATGGCTTTCCTGAAGGTATTACAGAAGTAATCACACATGGAATTCCGTCTTTCTTTTTCAGGTGGGACGTAACTGGCCATTTACTTGGAGTTGGTAAGTTGGTTCCTTTTTAGGGGTCTATAGTTGTTGGTTGCCAGTATTTTACTAGCGACGCACGACGTATAGTTTGAAAATTGGGTTGGCTAACTAAGATCTGGCTGTTTAGCCATCAGCATTTATACCAACCGGCACACAACTTAGCGGTACTTGATTTTTTTTTAAATGGAGGCTAGTTGCTTGGCCATCGGCATTTTCACCAACCGGCACACAACTTAGCGGGTACTCGATTTTTATTATTTTTTAATTAAAATTTTCTTTCACCACCTGCTTGGCCATTAATATCCGGATTAAACGGCACGCAATAGTGGGTTTTACGCTAAGAGAAAAACTATTGGGGGATATACAATAATTAAGTTTGAAGAAAATATTATTACTTACTTTTATTGAAAGAAGAAAAAGGGGGTACAAGTGGTTCTCGAAGCAAGATCCGGGTGGCCGGATATAATTGAAATCGAAACTGCGGACCGGATTCTCCAGGTCACAAATAGACTTTGACCGGATTTTCCAGGTCGTGTATTCTAGTCTCGCTACTGCTCTCGGTGTTTTACCAAGCTGGCCTGACCGTTGAATGCATCGACCGGGTTCTCCAGGTCGTATGCCTTTAGTCTGGCTACTGCTCTAGGTATACACCCAAGCTGGCCTGACCATTGAACGAATTTTTTTGAGACTGAGCTGCTCGTGCAGGAGGCCATGGGCTTATATAGCCGAAGATCTTGCCTCCTTATCACTGCCACTACGGCCAGAGACGACGAGACGCACATAGGTTCTTAGAATCAGTCTGCATCATCTCATGGCAGGGAGAGGGAAAGATTTCCTATATGCTTTCCGTCTTCCTTTACATATGTTGTTTTGGTTTTGGGGTGACGCTTACTTGCTAAAGAATATAGTATAGTAACGATACTGGTCCCAGTGCTTGCTTATCGAGATTAGGTCGTATTATAGTTCGCGTTATTTTTCGGCTTGGCGTCTCTGGGTACTGTAAGTGTTAGAGAAAGAAGGTGGTAGAAATATAGCATGCTGTTGTCAAGTCACGTTGCATGAACGCTGGCCGATGTGTAGATCAACATCCTGGCTCGAGCGTCGGCTTATTTACGAATGTTTTAGACACAGAAGAGGGAAAGGATGGAAAACAATTATTAAATTTCATTAGGCGATGTCGACGCATAAGGAGGGAGGGAGATATAGACTAGTTCTTCTTTGTCTTACTCGGTCTCTCCTTATATGTGTGTTACGAAGCCTTAGTTTCGGTACTTGGTGTATGTGTGCGTGTATGTCATTTAGCTTGCTACGAAAACGCGGCTTCACGAGGAGGATAAGGAGAGGAGGAGGAAAAAAAGAGGTACGTCGAGCGCAGCCTCGATGTAACACTGGTAAGCGCCCCGGGTTACTGGATGATAGGCGCTTATGTGAATAATTAATATTTTATTATTCAACAAAGCGACCAGTAAGCGCCCCGGGTCATTTTGGGTGATGAGCACTTGTGTTTTCAATATTACAATTTTTTATTTTCGCTCGTTGTGGGTACTGTCTTTGGCAATGCCCCTTCACTGTTGTCTGCTCGGTGATACATTCTCCCTAGATCGTAGAGCTATATATACGATCTAGGGAAAAAGTTCCGATATTGAATCCGCCTAACCCAACGCTGGTATTGCCCATCAATGACTTTTAGTGCGCGTATAAGGGAGTGTGGCTAGCTAAAGTGTCCGAACGTCACTGATGGTCTCCACAATTTTTAAGCAGACAAGAACCTGGAGCCAGTAATCACTGAAAGGGAGAAATGAAATTAATCGATAAAATTGTAAAATTGTATTAAAATTCGAATAAATTGATTTAAATTAAAAAAATTAAAGTATGCAAAAAATTATGTGTAAAAGACTGTAAAAGAGGTTCAGTATTATTTGGTGCACCAAAAAATGTCGAAAATCTGTATACATCATGGAGCGAGATTATTGCAGTAGTTTGTAATGTAAAAAAATCTTTTTGAAGCAAACGACACATTATTACTTTTGCTAGTATTATATTAGTGTTCGCTAAACAGTAGTATAACTATATATTCATGTGGGCCTCCGCCGTAACTGGCTCAAATCGTGTCCAGAACTCGTACGACGTTCTGAAGCTAAAATTAATTATGCTTGCAGTGTCAAGACATTTGAGATGTTATGAATTCTCCATTACTTACAGACATAACCAATTTCTTGTCCCTTTCACGAAGAAAATTGCAAAAATCACCTTAAAATGTCAGTTCCAACCCCTGTCTAAAACTCAACTTTTCAAAGAAAAGATTCTCGCATACCAAAATAAAACTTTTTTCCGGAATCTTTGCACCTACATTATAAACTTTAAATATAGATTATATTTATACTGAAATTACCCATGCTTTTAGCAAATAAGTAAGAACGTGTAATGCATTATTTTTGTCCCTCGATATACATAAATATTTACAGCATAGAAATAGCTTTGAAAAACGCTTAATTTAGTTCTGCAACGCCCCCTCACGGTCACTTTTCGAATTACTCACTGGCACTAAAAAATTGCACTGGCCAAAGCCGCCAAAAATTAAAATCGTCGGGACTGGCGAGTGAATCATTTCTCGTTTTTCGTGTGTACAAATACTTTGGTTTGGAAAAGTCAGTGTGTCTCGTTCACGGACAATCTGAGAGCTCTAAGGTAGTAGTCTAGTAAAACGACTAGACGATGAATTTTTCTATAATTTTGCGTGTGGCTTAAGTTTTTTATAGTTCATCACGAGTCCAAATTTGGAGATGCTTAGCTGTGTAGTTTCGGAGACATTAAAGATTTACTGTTGATCTTTTAACACGTGAGAGATAAGAAAGCGCCTGGTTTGGGGTAGGATTCGAAACGAAATCATTCATAAGTCCTAAACAAAACCATTAATCCTTTCAAGAAAACGGTATGTTATAATTGATATTATAAATAAACTAAATACCAAATCTCAAGAAGCCTAGCCGTACAGCTTTTGTATTTCAGCCATTTAAAGTTAACAACTATCGTGTAATTGCGTGAGACGGACAATGACAGCTGTACAGTAAAGACTGCATAACCTATGCACACACTATAGTGCAGTATGCCACATAATATTCGCTTTGAGCGCAATTCCGAAATCGTGCCCCGTGTGATATCGTACGTCCGAATGATGCCATATGTAATTCCATATGGAAAAACACATGAAATTACTAATTGAAAAAAAAAAAATTTCTATCATCTAGAAATAACTGCAAAATACCATGATAAGTTATTTGCAGTTAGCAATTTGTCTTACCATCGGGATGATAACTCCAAAACAAGGGGGTTCAGCTGATTTTACTTCTAGATAAAAAATTTTATTTTTTTTATTTTTTTTTTTCATTCCTGAAATATAACTTGAATCCCCTTGTTTCAGAGTTATCATCCTGATGGTAACACTAAATGATCACAGTAAATGACACATTACAGTATTCTGCAGTTATTTCTAGATGACAAAATTTTTTTCCTTTTTCCAATTTGTGTTTTTTCAAATGGAATTACATATGGCATTACCAAGCTAAAACCCCTTATGTAATGCCATACGTAAAACCATATGTAATTCCACATGGCTTTTCTGAAGGTATTACAGAAGTAATAACACATGGAATTCCGTCATTCTTTTTCAAGTGGGTTGATTTCCATATGCTTGTAGAGAAGCGATATTTAAGGTTTGGCTACCTGGTGAATGGAGCCGGAGGCTCGATTTTTTAATAATTACCTTTTCTAATGTCGACTAATTGTTCTTAAAGTGCCCAGTGGGGGTGCGATTTCGGAATTGCGCTCAAAGCAAATATTTAACTAAACTACGACCTTAAGGATGCTTCATCGCCTACTGTGGTAGTCAATTCAGTGACGATCGATGCGATGTCACTAGACGAAAGCTTTCTTTTATGATACAGGTATGTTGTTAATGAAGTTTGTTTTATTTTCTACTGAATCCACCTGCTATTATATAAAGTTTACCACATATTTATACAATCAGCTGTTGAATAATTTAATATTAATGACTGCCATAATTTACTGCGTTATTACCCAATAAATAAAAATTGAAAAATCATTATGAAAGTGTTCATGTTATTTTACAAAATCAAATTTTTTTTATTGTGCGAGCTCCCTAGACCAATATGGCTGGAAGTGTTTGTCACTGCACTCATCGAACGTAACAACAGACCAAAATAGTATATTAGCTATTTTATCAATTTTTTCAACGCCAACGCCTATATAACGTCACCCGGTTTCTTAAAAATGAGAGTGTCAGGGTTACGGTAAGTATATTTTTTTTGCCTGTACATTTCATTTTAGTAGTTTAATTGATAGTCAAAAGTTTGCTTCAGGCCTTCGGCCATAAGAGACTGTGTTAAACGAGCTCGAAAAGTGCTGACTTTGAATTGAATTATCTCCGGATTTTGATCGCCAACCAGTAGATAGACTACACTGAGAAAAAAATTCGGTAGCCATTACCGAAAACCCAAGCAGCCTCTACTTTAGTAGTCAGGTAAGTATATATAAAGTAGCGTTAGCTGTAGGACCCAAGCAATTTCTACTTGGCAATAATAAGCACACTTGGCTTGGCATCCAACAGGCGCTGTTTACTTGAGACTCGCGTATTGGCTACTTGAGTTTATATTATTTAGGTTTTATAATAGAACAGACAAAACAAACAAATAACTATTATTTATTATAATCATTAAGATAAAAGTAGTATAAAAAAATGTAAATTATTTTTTACAAAATATGGTTTGGTGATACATAAAAAGATTCATTTATTTTTGTAAGTACGCAGGGTTGAATCTGGAGTAACTCACGAACATTTATTAACACATTAAATAATTGATCTAGCATAACATCATCGATTTCATCGAAAATCTCTTTGTCTATTCCAGCACCTAATAAAAATAGCCGCAAATAACATCCAACCGTTATGAAACACTATTTTAAGATTTGAGGTTAGACTACTCACCTTTGAATCTCTCAATGAAATTTGTCATCTCCCACTGCGTCAGTAGATCTCTAACAAACTCATCCATCGTAAATCTGGAACTTTTAGAAATTTGAACGTTTCAATTTTGTTTGACGACACACATTATTGCATGTATAATACGAGGCAACGCAAAACAGATATATACACTCGCGCACTAGGAAATGTATGTTTTCAAACATCTGTACACTTACAAACTTATAAGTATATTGCTTTGCAACGTACACAAAAGAACACAGCTACCATTTGTCTGTTTTAATACACTTTAGTTATACAATATACGTAAGTATTATTGTGCTTAATCCACAATATATATTCTCGACAAGTCGCTACTCACTACTGCTTATAGAACATCAGCTGGCCCTACTGTGCATACAAAGCAGACGCTACTCTTCGGAGACAATTAACGTCTACTTAAACTTAAGTAGCTACTACTTGGGTCCTTCGCAGTCATTACCAAACTGCAATAAGCTCTTGTCACCCGACTAAGTTTCGTAGGCTCTACCGAACTTTTTTCTCAGTGTAGGCCAATACGAGCACACGCCGAATCCAGCACACGTCCCCCTCCCTGCCCACGTGCACGACAGCCTAGACTCTGCACGAAGCGCTAGGGGTTGTGCACAGCTTCCTTCTCTCTGGTTTGCCTGTAGGAGAGCGTGTTGTTTTGTATTTATGGATGAGAGCCCCATCAACCACATGCTCATATCTATGAGGTATCACAAATAAGTGTTACCTTTCCAAGGTAATACGTGTACATATTATGTACGTGTTCATCTACATACATAGATAAATACTTACGTACGATGCGTGTATATATATATTTTTATAAAGATTTTTAATTTAAAATGTATAATGGGTAGGTAACAAGGTAGGATTAGAGTTAGAGATGTAGCACAGTATCTTTAGATCGAGTGGTCCTTGGTTTCAATTTGACTATGTATAGAATTTTTTTATAGGTGGACTGTTTATGCACAGCAGAAATAGAATCAGTAAAATAACAGCAGTAAGAATCATCTTGTTTGTGTATCGACAGGTCCTTCGTTCAAATTTGACTACCAGCCTACGTATAATGTGTTTTATTGGTGGACTGTTTATGCACAGCAGAAATGTAATCTGCAAATAGCAGTAGCAGCGGTAAAATCAGCAGTAGGAGTTATCTTGTATTATTACCTTTCTACGTATAACTAAGAGATCCAACGATACACTTACTTGTAGGGTACATTAGCAGCCAGAACTATCTTTTATTTATGACCGAAGTGTCTCAGCCATACGCTCTTTCGCGTGCAGTACAACCAATACTTATTACTAAGAAGGGTTTATCTGAATAGATACGAACACAAATGGGACAAGGATGGAATTTTTTAATTATAAGGTTATAAAGTTCGTGAAAAACAAATTTTAATTAACTTTTTATCATTTATTTTTCAAGTAATAAAAATTGTTGTTTTACAACATTTTAATAAAATTTTATTTGTATATAATACTTTGGCATACTTTTTTTTTCTTCTTTCCTCCTTTGATGGTACTCTTCCTCTTCCTTTTTTTGTTGACAGTTGTCGAGTTTTTAAGTTCAACTGGTGGTGGTGGTGGTGGCATATTATCCTGTTGACTGAGGTTTTCAGTTGATAAATCCAGAGGCTGCAATACATCACTATTCGGGCCAACTATTGGCGACGCTGCCTCAGACATCACCATTTGTTTGACCGGTGACCATGTAAGATCAATTATTGGTGGTGATGCAGGTGGCGGTGACGGTGATGTTGCCCGATGACTAGTATGCTTCTTTTCGAACTCCTCCGTAAATGAAGGAGTTGGGCTTGATGGTGATATCAACGGCAAAAGTGTATTTAGTATTACTGGTGGTATAGGGTCAACATTCGACATCGTTGCCTTTGATACCGCTGATTTTTTTACCGGTGACCACGTTAGGTCAATTATGGGCGGCAGTTCAGGAGGTGGCGGTGATGTCTGACGTCTAGCGATTTCATGCTGCTCATCGAACTCCTTCGTAAATGAAGGAGTAGGACTTATTGGTGTTGTCGGTGGAAAGGGTCCATCGAATAATAAAGGTGATATTGGGTGAGCAGCCAATTTCTGCCAAAACAAATCATCGTCGTTGCGATCATCACTTTACAAATATTCAACTAATTCACCCAGCTCTTCTTCAACTGGCAGCGATGGAAAAAGGCGATCAGCGATGAGCGGCCCTGCATCCTGAGAGTTATGTGGTTGCAGCAGCAATAGATGGTCAGCGACGACTTGTCCTGCATCCTGAGAGTTGGTGATTGGTGAAGACTCAAAAAACTGCTTGCAGACTTCCATTTCCAAACGCTCCGTCGGTGTAAAAGATACTTGGCGAGAATACATGTCGATGAATGAATGAATTTCTGAGGGACTAACACCTCATTTAAATAGGCAGTCGACCAGCTACGCCAAAAAATTGTAGTATTAGAAAAGGATTCAATTATGTCTGCTACTATCTCTCTTCTTAAAATGCAAATAGCATTATACATATAGAAATTCATGAGAAGGGGAAAACTGCGTCTTACATTTATTGGACCATCAGTGAGCAGAAATACATAAGTAAGGGAAAATTGTATTAGAAAAGGATACAATTATGACTGTATCTATCACTCTTCTTCAAATGTAAACAGCATTATACATGGAAAAATTTATGAGTAGGGGAAAACTGCGTTTTGTAGCCATTGGACCATCATTGTGCGAAAATTCATGAGTAGGGGAAATTGCACATCCAAAATACACCCCCCTCCCCCACCTAATACATACATGTGTATGTACGCAAGTTAGTCATGCACTTGATTTTCTTCGAATGGCAAAATAAATTTTCCCACTTCTACAACAGCATTCAAGGAAGCAACAAGTCTGAAAGAAGAAAACAGCAAACAAGGAAGTCAATTCCAGATGGAAAAGGAAAAGGAATATCAACGGTAGCCGAAACAGAAGCAGCAGTAAAGGAAGTAGTCCATAAATTTGACGCAGCCAAAGTAAGAGTGCCTCAATTTTAAAATCATAAAATCTTTTTCTTTTTTTCCTTTACATAGTTACCTAAATCTGTATTTCTGAAGTTGTTTCTACTTTTTCCCAAACTCGCTTGACTAAAACTATCTCTTTGAAAAACTTTTCGTAGAGAAAATATTTTTCACAATTTTTTTCTGACACATTTTGCTTTAATATTAAGCTACTAAAAATTATCTTTTTTCAGACTAAAAATATTTTTTTCTCACAGTTTATTATATCCATCTACATATGTTTAATACAAACTGCTTTTCATAAATTCTTTTTACTTTTTTTATACTCGATTTGTCGCAGCAAAGATGAGAGTGCTTCGATATGGAAATTCTAAAATATTTTTCTCTTACAAAGTTAACCAAATCTGTACTTCTCAAATTATTTCTACTTTTTTTCATACTCGCTTGACTAAAACTTTTCTTCTAAGAAAAAAATACATAAAAAGATTCATTTATTTTTGTAAGTACGCAGGGTTGAATCTGGAGTAACTCACGAACATTTATTAACACATTAAATAATTGATCTAGCATAACATCATCGATTTCATCGAAAATCTCTTTGTCTATTCCAGCACCTAATAAAAATAGCCGCAAATAACATCCAACCGTTATGAAACACTATTTTAAGATTTGAGGTTAGACTACTCACCTTTGAATCTCTCAATGAAATTTGTCATCTCCCACTGCGTCAGTAGATCTCTAACAAACTCATCCATCGTAAATCTGGAACTTTTAGAAATTTGAACGTTTCAATTTTGTTTGACGACACACATTATTGCATGTATAATACGAGGCAACGCAAAACAGATATATACACTCGCGCACTAGGAAATGTATGTTTTCAAACATCTGTACACTTACAAACTTATAAGTATATTGCTTTGCAACGTACACAAAAGAACACAGCTACCATTTGTCTGTTTTAATACACTTTAGTTATACAATATACGTAAGTATTATTGTGCTTAATCCACAATATATATTCTCGACAAGTCGCTACTCACTACTGCTTATAGAACATCAGCTGGCCCTACTGTGCATACAAAGCAGACGCTACTCTTCGGAGACAATTAACGTCTACTTAAACTTAAGTAGCTACTACTTGGGTCCTTCGCAGTCATTACCAAACTGCAATAAGCTCTTGTCACCCGACTAAGTTTCGTAGGCTCTACCGAACTTTTTTCTCAGTGTAGGCCAATACGAGCACACGCCGAATCCAGCACACGTCCCCCTCCCTGCCCACGTGCACGACAGCCTAGACTCTGCACGAAGCGCTAGGGGTTGTGCACAGCTTCCTTCTCTCTGGTTTGCCTGTAGGAGAGCGTGTTGTTTTGTATTTATGGATGAGAGCCCCATCAACCACATGCTCATATCTATGAGGTATCACAAATAAGTGTTACCTTTCCAAGGTAATACGTGTACATATTATGTACGTGTTCATCTACATACATAGATAAATACTTACGTACGATGCGTGTATATATATATTTTTATAAAGATTTTTAATTTAAAATGTATAATGGGTAGGTAACAAGGTAGGATTAGAGTTAGAGATGTAGCACAGTATCTTTAGATCGAGTGGTCCTTGGTTTCAATTTGACTATGTATAGAATTTTTTTATAGGTGGACTGTTTATGCACAGCAGAAATAGAATCAGTAAAATAACAGCAGTAAGAATCATCTTGTTTGTGTATCGACAGGTCCTTCGTTCAAATTTGACTACCAGCCTACGTATAATGTGTTTTATTGGTGGACTGTTTATGCACAGCAGAAATGTAATCTGCAAATAGCAGTAGCAGCGGTAAAATCAGCAGTAGGAGTTATCTTGTATTATTACCTTTCTACGTATAACTAAGAGATCCAACGATACACTTACTTGTAGGGTACATTAGCAGCCAGAACTATCTTTTATTTATGACCGAAGTGTCTCAGCCATACGCTCTTTCGCGTGCAGTACAACCAATACTTATTACTAAGAAAGGGTTTATCTGAATAGATACGAACACAAATGGGACAAGGATGGAATTTTTTAATTATAAGGTTATAAAGTTCGTGAAAAACAAATTTTAATTAACTTTTTATCATTTATTTTTCAAGNAACTTTTTTTTAGATAAGATAAAAAACTTTTAAAATTAAAGTTTTAACGCAATTATTAATTAACTTTTTGTTTGATGTTAATACCTTTCTAATAACTATATTATCATACCTGTAATACTGACTTCTTGTAAGGTATGTACCACCACCCTAAGTCATCTCTTTCTCTATTTAAATATGCCCCTATTTAAATATGCTTTTTGCTGAACTCTGAAGGTATTTAAAGGAGTTTACGTTGACAGAGCAGTTCATTTTAACCCAGTGACTCGATTACTAAGCTTCCTCCTGCAAGAAGTCATGGCTACTGTACAGAATTTCAAGGATTCGGCTACCTGTCTGTGGCAATCATACCAACAAGTTGTTGAAAGTAAAGTCAACGCTGCTCAAATTCAAAGACTGTTAGATTGTAGTCTTGCAACATTCAAGGATGCTGAGACTTCTAGTAAGAGTTGTAAGTTAACAACCTCTAAAAATTAAAAATTTCAGGCAGCTGTGGCTTTACTCAAAACCACCGTACAAATTCTGTATGACCATTTGGAAATAGAAGAGGTGGGGATAATATTTATAGATGAACCTCAAGTTTTTGTGTCAGACAGGGAGCAAGAAGTGACAGCAGCAGTCAAGGCATTCGAAAATGAACCTGCAATTTTTATACCAGAAAGTACGCAAAAAGCAGGCCTTGCAATAAGCGTCCAAGGTAAAGGTGTGACAGAAACGGGCTCTACAACAAGCATTCAAGATGAAGGTATGAAAGAAGCGACAGCAGCTCCCGTTCTTCAGAATAATAGATCAGTAAATTTAAATGACGTTAATAGTGCATTTGAAAAACGCATTACGACAGCTTTGATCGTAAATTTAAAACACCTAGATCTGAAAAAGTTTTTAAAACACGCTAAACATCAGTTTGTAAAACGGATCCATCGATCTCTTAGTGAATTTGAAGCGCTAAAAGTAAATACAGTATTGGCAGCTAAATATATAATAGCTAAAGATAATCTAGATTTAAAATACTTTAGTACAAAATCACTAGCTATATTCCAGATAACAGACTTAAATGAGTGGTTTGATGTGAATGTACAACAGCCAATGGAAAAAAATATGGATGATTTTAGTGACAAAGAATCAGGCTGGTCTTTGCTCTCAATTTTGAATTTAGTTGTGAATATTAATAAACTGAATCATATGCGAGGTAGTTCTTTGAAAGATTTGCTAGGTTACATAAAAAACAAAAATGCTTGTGTAAATGACGTGAACAGAGATATTCAGTGTTTTAAATGGGCTATTCTGTCAGCAATACATCCAACAAAAAGAAATCCAAATCGAGTCTTGAACTATGTTCAGTACGAAAACGAGTTAATCTTTGATGGAATTGATTTTACTGTGAACCCAAAGCAAATTAGAAAATTCGAAAACCAAAACAAAGTATCGGTGAATTTATATTTTTTTTAAAAGAGGAATGATGTATACAATGTTTTTCCCAGTCACTTAACAATAAATAAAAAAGAAGTCCATGTGAATCTTTTACTTCTTGAAAGCTTCTATGTAGATCATTAAGAAGATGATAATATGAATGAAGGTAATAATCATTTAAACGAAGAATACAAATATCATTACGTTTGGATAAAAAATTTATCCCGCTTGGTATGTCAACAATTATCTAAACATGGACATGCAGTACATATATGTGATCGTTGCTTTCACTATTTTTCGTCAAAACAAAAGTTAAAAAAGCATGAAGTCGATTACAAAATTCTAAATAAGTGAAAAATTGTACTGCCCAATAGAAATCAGAAAGATGATATACTACAATTCAAAAATTTTCAGTATAAAAACAAAGTACCTTTCGTTGTATGAGCAGACTTTGAGTGTTTGCTAGAACCTATGAAGAGCAGTCCAGCTTATCAAAGTTATAGAGCATTCAGTATTGGTTATTTTGTTAAGTGCTCTTACGATGAAAGCAAATCAGAAAATAAGAGTTGTAGAAAAAGTGACGAAACCAATGATGAAACACCTGCTGAGTGGTTTGTTCGTTCTCTGTATCTTCTTGCTCTAAAACTAGAAGAATTATACAAAAACTCGATAAAAATGACAAATTTGACACTTGAAGAACAATTTCAATATAATCATGCTTCTTTGTGTCACATAAGCAACCAACCATTCAGCTTGGATGATATAAAAGTTAGAGATCACTGTGATCTCACTGGAAAGTAAGTGTACTTTTTTTAAACATATTATATCATGAAGCGTACAATATTTTTTTATTTTAGATACCGTGGTCCCGCTCATAACAAATGCAATCTCAATTGTCAAGGCTCAAGAATGATACCCGTAATTTTTAACAACTTGAGCAGATATGATACGCATTTGTTTGTGAAAGAACTTGCTACATGCTTCTCGGGAAGAATCCAGCTTCTACCACAAACAAAAGAAAAATACATCTCATTTACAAAATATGTGGAAGGGACTGGCGTCAGTATTCGATTTCTTCGATTTATTGATTCCTTTAAGTTTCCTTTAAGATTCCTTTAAGTTTATGACTTCATCTCTTGATAAATTATCATCTTATTTAAAGGAATTAAAAATATTAAAAACAGTATTTTCAAATGATGATCATTACACTACAGATCAAATAAATTTATTTAAAAAAAAGGTGTGTACCCTTACGATTATACA
>NW_019380328.1:150866-170254 GCF_000648655.2 Copidosoma floridanum | reverse complement strand
GGTTTTCATTTTTTGTTTCAATTTAATTTTTTTAAATTAATAAGTATAAAAACCCCTTACATAGCCTCAGTTTTCTTCTCATTTATTGTAGTATTATGAACACCACTAGTATTGAGAGCATTCATTGACATTAAACTCTGCGTTTGTAACTTGTGCTGTTCAGTCATTACTTGACAGGAACTGTTAAACTAATAATGAAACTTACTTTGGAATACATGGATACAAAAAAAAAAAAAATTAACAGTTCTTACACTTGTTTAATTTCTCCTGATACCTTATATGTGGCTTCAAATAACATGAATATTCCTCTTTTTGGGATTGCACTTAATAATCTTCTGATTGAAGTATATCCAGACTTGTCATGAAATGATGAAGCTTCAAAGTGATCACTACAAACAGTAGAAGTTTTCGTAATTTTACAATTATCTATCACCTCTATCCACTTTCTTTTCATTTCAGAATCGTCAGGAAATCTAAAAATTATTTAAGATTAATACTTGATATAAGATTGCTAAGCTTACTACAATATTAAGTTTTTAATTTACTTTATAATTAAGAAAAAAATTTAACATTTTTTGGATATACTTATTTTTTTCATTAACATTTTAAAAACATACGTACTTGTGAAAGCTCCGGCTTTTATCATAAGGGTTTGATTCTTTCTTGCTAATAACACAAGTTTTTGTTATTTTTATCACTTTTACAGAACTAATTCACAATTTTTCTGTAACATTATTGGTGATGGTGCACACACAATGAGGTTATGTGTTTTGTTTACGTTTACGCAGCAGACAGCTCTCAGTGAAGTTGAGGCGGCGTGAGGAAAGATATAGGTGTATTTAAAACTGTTGGAAACTACAACCAATCAGCGAAGAGGGTAGAGGGAGATGAACAGGTACCGAAATCGTTCATCTCTTTCTTCTCCAGTGGACGTTTCCACTTACATGACACTCTGTAGCTTCCCTACTCTATCTTATAATATCTCTATGGCAGGATAGCCCTATTATGCCATAGACATATAAGAAACAGACTGCTCGTTCTTACGTACGGCGCTGAAGCACAAGTAGAAAAAGACACACTATCGAACGTGGATATTTGTCTCTCTCGCACGTTGTTGATGGTGGGGAGGTTGCATGAGCAGACTTAGTTTACTGACCTCTATCTCTGGCAATGCAGGAGAGAGACATGTACCCACGTTCGATGTTGTGTCTCTTTCTACTCGGGCTTCAGCGCCGCACATCAGAACGAGCAGTCTACATTTCTTATTTGTCTTTAATAAGAACGAGCAGTCTATATCTTGTATGTCTATGTCTGCCACACTGTTCCTTAACCCTTTGTAGTTCTGATCCCAATAAGCGTACATACGGATCTTTATTTCGCGCCATGGCTATCACATGGGACTTGACTCTTGGAACAATTTCGTGTAGTAGGTCACCATATTAGTTCAATCCTCGACCTGAACTGAAATCAAAGCGCAGGAAAAACTTTATGTAGAACCATGTAAAGTCGTTGGATTTGATTGGAAGACAATTTTAATAGTTGACAAGTAAGTCAGGTTATAGTATGTTAATGTGTTGGATTGGAATACTTGTTGAATTGTTGCAATATAACGCAATAACCTTGGTTTTTTAGCAATCTGGGCGTGTAATTATTGTTTTACTTTATTTACAGACCCATCTTCCTGCAGCTTGCTTAGTGTATTTGTTTTCTAAAATGAAGACATGCCAATTGCATCACGATCTCATTTAATTTATCTTCTTTGAGATTAGGATGTAGGTATTTAGCATACTCTGATATATGCGAATAACACAGCTTGCAATCTTTTTTTATACTTCAACTTTTGAAGCTACATATGCGTACACATTCCTACATAGATACTTGACAGCAGCCTGGGACTTATTTCACTCAACTGTCTTATTTCGTGAAGAAGATAATCAGAAAGTTTTGAGCAATAAGGTCTTTTCAATAGTACTGTTATATGTTGATTGACCCCCAGGATTTTTAACAAAGATTTACCTATCAAGTCAACTACAATATGCAAATGTTCACTGAAAAGTATTAAGACCTTGGGTATTATGGGGACGAAGTTAAGAACAAAATTTCAATTTCAACATTGTCCCTCACTACAAATCGTTCAAATTTAGATCTAACTTGAAATTTACCGGTTAGTTTTAAGTATTAATGCAGCCAATGATAAAATACACTTGGAAATATGTGTAAAAGATTTTTTTCGATTAGGTGGTAGTACAAAAAGTGATTGATTAATGCTTTTAACAGTTTATAAAATGATTGTATTTATATTTAGGAGTGTGGTCGCGGTGGCGCAACGGTAGAGTTGCAGTTCCATCGATCTCCGAGGTTAAGCTGCATTTGTCGCGGTTAGTACTTAAATGGGTGATCGTCTGGTCACCATTCAAGTCCAGTGTAGGCAGAGGGGATCTTCGCATACCCCCACCACTATCGGAACTTTTCCAACGAAAAGTTCCGAAGCCAATCAGAGTAGAGCTACAGCTGGAGTGTAGGGGAAGACTTATTTCTCCTGTGAATAATAACGCAAGGGCCTATCCCCATACAACTAAGGACACTTGCTGGTCACTTAATTTATTTATAATTTACAAAATAACAACACAAGCGCCTATCTCCACACAACCTGGGGCGCTAACTGGCTCCTTTAATTATTTATGATTAATTGAATACCCCAAGCGCCGCAGAACGTGTGGGGATTTGTGCTTGCGTTATTATTTAATTCATTATAAATAATCAAGGTGACCAAAAAGCGCCCCGAGTTATGTGAGGATAGGCGCTTGCGTCATTATATTTGTTTTATTAATAATTTAGGCAGCCAGTAAGTGCCCCGGGTTATATGGGGATAGGCGCTTGCATTATTATTTTATTAATCATAAATAAATAAAGTGACCAGTAAGTGCCCTGGGTTGTGTGGGGATAGGCCCTTGCGTTATGGTTCACAGGAGAAATCAGTGTTCCCCAACACTCCTGCTGTAGCTCTGCTCTGATTGGCTTCGGAACTTTTGCAACAGAAAGTTCCGATAGCCGTGGGGGTATGCGAAGATCGTCTTTGCCAACACTGTTCAAGTCTCGCCTTTTCGCCTGTGCTTTTTGTTTCAATGTCCGTGTCGAATTCTTTATGACTCAATTGAAATTCGAGCCATAAATTGAATTTCGATTCGTTTATGCCGACAAATTATTATTTTGTTAAGTTTTTCTGTGGAATTGTAAAAAAAAAACTTATGTGGATTTTCCTTGCCGATTTAGAGGACTGAATTTTTAGGTGAAATAATGAAATCAATTCTTCCAAAACTTTACGTTTTAAGTTCTTGCGTGTTTCTTTTATTAACAATAACAGTAGAGTAAACAAGTAAAAATAAAAATATGAAACCATATAATGATAAAAGAAATATCTGGTTACAAGGAAAATTAATCTGAACAAAAAATGTCAGTATGCCAGTAAATCCAGTTTGATAGATTTACGCAGTATTTCTCGAAATATTTCTCTAACTAATAGCGAACAAAGATTTCAAAGTTACTTTAAAGTAAGGTAGAAACGACAAAAAAAACTATTGGTCTTTAACAAAGTAACATAAAGAGAAAAAAGCAAAACTTTGGCTTACAAGTCGTTCAGCAGAAGATGCGATTTAGCAAAAAAATCAAAAGCCAAAATAAGAAACTATCTAGAGAGTCCTTTGTAATATCACGTAAGAAACAATTCGTGTGCGTGCAATTTAGTAGCTATGAAGAAGCGACTACTTGCTATCCGCGAGACAACCAAGCGAAGAGTAGAACGATCGGCTCGAGTCGCGAAGGCAGGTAGCCCCACGTAGGCTTAAGGCAGACGAGCGGGGGCGACGCACACATAAGTGAAATAAACTACTCATNACCGAGTTGGGTCCCAACACTCATGTCTAGTGATTTTTGCCTAGTTACTTGTTTATTTTTCCGATAACAGCAAGTATACAGTATGCTATCAAACAAACACTATTTTCTTATATATTGAACAGTGTTAGTCACTATCATGGCAACAACAAACCAACACTACCTTACATAGTAAACACTACAATTATACTACGATTATCAGCTGACTGCCGTTAGTCGTCAACGTTGCTTTAAAGTATTACTTTAATTAAATGATGGTCTCAGTGCACATTATAAAGACGTACAATCTGAAATAGGCAAGTTTTTGGAAACTTTCTATTAATCATAAATAAATAAAGTGACCAGTAAGTGCCCTGGGTTGTGTGGGGATAGGCCCTTGCGTTATGGTTCACAGGAGAAATCAGTGTTCCCCAACACTCCTGCTGTAGCTCTGCTCTGATTGGCTTCGGAACTTTTGCAACAGAAAGTTCCGATAGCCGTGGGGGTATGCGAAGATCGTCTTTGCCAACACTGTTCAAGTCTCGCCTTTTCGCCTGTGCTTTTTGTTTCAATGTCCGTGTCGAATTCTTTATGACTCAATTGAAATTCGAGCCATAAATTGAATTTCGATTCGTTTATGCCGACAAATTATTATTTTGTTAAGTTTTTCTGT
Source organism: Copidosoma floridanum (assembly GCF_000648655.2). Next base: position 165,711 of record NW_019380328.1, on the reverse strand, counting down.
GGAATTGTAAAAAACTTATGTGGATTTTCTTTGCCGATTTAGAGGACTGATTTTCTAGGTGGAATAATCAAATCAACTCTTTCAAGACTTTACGTTTAATGTTCTTGGGTGTTTCTTTTATTAACAATAACAGAAAATAAAAAAAAAAAAAAAACGAAATCATCTAATGGTAAAAGAAATATCTGGTTACAAGGAAAACTAATCTGAACAAAAAATGTCAGTATGCCAGTAAATCCAGTTTGATAGATTTACGCAGTATTTCTCGAAATATTTCTCTAACTAATAGTGAACAAAGATTTCAGAGTTACTTTGTGATAAGGTAGAAACGACAAAAAAACTATCGGTCTTAAACAAAGTAGCATAAAGAGAAACAAGCAAAATTTTGACTTACAAGTCGTTCAGCAGAAGAGGCGATTCAGCAAAAAAGATCAAAAGCCAAAATAAGGAACTATGCAGAAAGTCCTTTGCAATACCACGAAAGAAACAATTCGTGTGCGATTAATTTAGTAGCTATGAAGAAAAGCGGCTACTTCGGGCGGGAAGTTCAAACACATGCAATCATTTGCCCTTACAACTTTCCCGCTCACCGAATCAGAGCCCGTCTAGCTTACTTAAAGTTAATAAGAAATATAATAAATTAAATCATATGCTGGGCACCGACCAAGCTTGACACACCAGACCCGACCTCCACTCGCATCCTCGCTCCTCACACAAGGACACGGCTCTGTGCGCAACACTAATTTACCCACCTAAAAATAATAACGTATCTTTGTTACTTAATAAAATTACGTCGTAAATCTACGGAAACCGTGTAACAGATTCAGAAAATCGTGACGTGATTTTGATACGTCATAAAACGATGTCAAAAAATGACATTTTGTTCTATTTGTAAATAATGCTGTATTTATGCTATATAAAAATATACTATATTTTTTCAATTAAATTAAAAAAACTTATAAAAATTATTTAGTCTTATGACGGAATTTTATCATGTATCGATATCACGTCACGTTTTTCCAAATTTTTTACACGACATCTGTTATTTGATTACATAACAAAGATACGTGATTATATTCGGGTGGGTACAGTAAGTCCAGATGGATTGTGAAAACTTTGTAAGCAAAATTTACTTGAACCATATTAAAATCAACTTGGAATTTAAGAAGGAAATTCTCATTTGAATTTGTGTCATAAAAAAGACAATAAAGCGGGAAAAATTTCTCTAGCTAAACTTTGAAATTCAGCTAGCAACATGCTACCACTAATGTTCATGTTGAAACATTCAACTCAAAAGGTTGTGTTACACATATACGTAGTGCAATGCTCCGTAGTGTAGGTACATTTTTGTCACACCAAAGAGTGATTTATATGGTTTCATTATTAAAACCTGTGCTACAATAATTGTTAACATACTTTAATAACTACAAAAAATGTCAAATAAACTTACATAATTTTTGATATTTTTCGATATTTTTCAATAACTGTCGATAATTTTTTAAAAAAAAGTCCAAAGCCTAACAAAAATAATTTAAAAATATCAACTATTATCGAAAATTATCGACAATTTTCGAAAAAATTCGAATATTATCACACTCTATATAAAATAACTTGCCCAAGGGTACACGTAAACATGTACCATAAGATGATTCTCTCTTTCGCTAAAGGGACTTGATAAACTCAATTTTCTTACAGATACGTTTATTATAGATACATGCAATTTTATCATCAGATTATTATTTTTAACACAATCTTATAACCATACAACTACGTAAGTTTTCATTTAACCTCAATAATTATACAACTATGAAAGACCTTTATCACACGTAGCGTTTTCTGTACCATCTTGCTGAAATTTCAACAGGATGCTCGTAATGATGTTTAAAAGTAACACGTGAAATTTGAGACCGTTTCACTTCACCGTTTTTTAGATGCTGGTATTATATTCAATTTTCAGAGAGATTGACAAGTTATTTTAGCAATTAAATAAAAAAAACAGTGTAAGACGCCTACATATAAGTATAAAAATGCATTAAAAACCGTTGCCGGCGCTGGCGCATGCTCACTCTCCTCTCACTGCACTCTCTACATTTTCCCTCTAACTGTGATGAACGTCCTCAAGTAACAATACATGTACTTTTTACCAAGTAACACAGTTCACTAACTTTGAAATTTATTGATTATGAAAAAATAACAAAATAAACAGCAGATAATTTAATGTTGTTATTAACTGATTTGTTTATGAATAGAACAATAATGAATAATTTAAGCACCTTTTACTGTAACTCAGGGCCATTACTTGCCTTGTGATGTATTAAGAAAGGAATAAATATGAACTAAAGTGCCTTAAACTAGGTAACTACTTTTTCTGGCAAAATCTCAAACCGAACCTTAGTTTATTTATTTATTTATTTTTTTTCAAGTAAATTGTAAAAAAATTAGGTGGAACAATCAAATCAATTTTTTCAAAACTTTACGTTTTAAGTTCCTGCGTGTTTATTTTATTAAAAATAACAGTAGAGTAAACAAATAAAAATAAAAATATGAAACCATATAATGATTAAAGAAATATCTGGTTACAAGGAAAACTAATCTGAACAAAAAANTATCGACTTTTTTACTACATGTTTTTTTTATTCATTAAGCTATAATACATTGAATAAGTTTATTCATTATCTAATGTAACTAATGTTTCTCATGATTTGGAACCATTAGATTCTTTAAAGCGACATCTATACAAAAATTTATTTAATATTTAAGTTCTTTTGTTTGTTTTTATATTTTTATACTTTCAATTATTTTTTAAGTTCGTATAAGAGGAACGGTTTCCCATAAATTTAATTGAATGAATAAACAAGAATAGTCATTAATAAAAATTTTTTTGATTAAAAAAGAAAGAAATCAGTATTTAAATCTATGACACCAAGCTATTTCACTTTTTTAATCACCGAAGTAACGAAATCTTAATAAAGGAGGAAAGAAGTTACCAGCCAGCCGCCCGGACCGTTTCAAGCTCATAAATATATGTGTACTAGTATTATGAGTGCGCACGGCACATAACGTATGTATATGCAGAGTCCAAGAATATTGCCACGGAAAAGCCGAGTTGGGTCCCGGCCGATAAGATCCCTTAATCCTGTAACCGAGTTGGGTCCCGGTCATTAAATGTCGGTACCGAGTTGGGTCCTGGTCATTAAATGTCGGTACCGAGTTGGGTCCTGGTCATTAAATGTCGGTACCGAGTTGGGTCCCGATCATTAAATATCGGTACCGAGTTGGGTCCCAACACTCGTGTCTAGTGATTTTTGCCTAGTTACTTGTTTATTTTTCCGATAACAGCAAGTATACAGTATGCTATCAAACAAACACTATTTTTTTATATATTGAACAGTGTTAGTCATTATCATGGCAACAACAAACCAACACTACCTTACATAGTAAACACTACAATTATACTACGATTATCAGCTGACTGCCGTTAGTCGTCAACGTTGCTTTAAAGTATTACTTTAATTAAATGATGGTCTCAGTGCACATTATAAAGACGTACAATCTGAAATAGGCAAGTTTTTGGAAACTTTCTTTGGTTTGCCTTTTCTTGAGCCAAATGATGTAAGTGACTGTTTCACCGACGATTTGATAGCTCTTATGCCAGAAAACAGTAAAGTGGAAAAATTCTGTGACTATGTGCTTGATAACTACATCAAACCTTATCAGGTCGTATATCTCCGTCGTTCTCTCGATACTCCGTCGAACAACTAACGGTTGTGAGACATTCCATTCAAGATTCAATAGTATGTTTTACACTCCAAGGCCAAATATATACATCTTTATAGAAGCACTACAATCAGTTCAAGCTGAAGCTTATGTTAAAATGCGAAGTTCTTAAACTAAATCAACAGTGCCTCATGCCAAAGAAATTTTTTTATATAAAAAGATGCAACAGTTTCAAAGTGGATCTATAACTCGACTACAATTTGTTCAGGACGTTTCTATGAAGTTTTTACCTATCTAGTACACCGTGACTATACTATACTTGGCATTTTTATTCATGACAAGGAGTCTCCGCATACAGACAAATTTACGTAAGCCAGTATATGTATATTTAAGAAACACAAACACATTTTTAAACACGCTAGTATATATATATAAGTCACCATTTATCAAGATATATATATGCTGCCAGTCCGAAGCCTGGATTAAGTGTGACGGAAAAAATAGCGTTTGTTTGAAAGCATATCCTATATTTTCTCTGTTGCTATAAGAATGAAAAAGTAACTAGGCAAAAATCACTAGACATGAGTGTTGGGACCCAACTCAGCACTGACATTTAATGACCGGGACCCAACTCGGTACCGACATTTAATGACCGGGACCCAACTCGGTACCGACATTTAATGACCGGGACCCAACTCGGCCCTTTTTCTCAGTTTGGGATCCAACTCGACAACGGCCTATTGCCAGATCCTTGCAAGAAATACAGTTAAATACATGCAATGAATTATAAAATGTTCCCTCTAAGATAACAATAGACATTATTAAACAATTACAGAGATATTTCTAAGGAGCACGTGTTGATAATGTTACATACTTTACTGTTAAAAGATGAAATTTTTTCCCTCCTAACGCGACTACGTCCGTTTATTTTAAAATCTGCCAAGTTGGGATGGTTGTCAAAAAAGGATCATCTTACCACAAATGGCCTTTTTCCGTTGTTTCACTCAGTAATTTACTGTGTAATATCCACACTGTACCACTAATTAACACTTACAACATGTGTACATACACAAAGATAGAATTACAAAAAGAAGGCACAAAACATGTGAACTGGTCACGCACTCGGTAAAGTACATTATCTAGAGCAGTCGTATCAGCAAAAGGTTGCACTGAAACAAGTGATCTCAACACGGGAATTGACCAGTGTAAAAACATACATATATCTTCATTCACTTTCATCAAACGATGGGCTATAGCTATCATTGGCACGCAGCAGACGACCTAACCTGACGTAAAAGCTGAGCAAACGCCGCGGCGCCACCAGCCGCAAACTCTACCCCCTCCTTTGGCTAGCTAAACTGGCGGCGCAACTAAACCAGTTTCCACCAGCTCAAACAACATTTCGCATTACGTTATGCATCTAAGCTTAACAATAATTATAAGCTATGCATAAGGTCTTCTAGCTTTTTAACAAGGTGTGAAATGGAGATTAGATCTAATTGTATCTGAATCTTAGCAGTGATTTCACTTAAGTCATTTTTCAGGTCTTAGAAGTCTCGTCTATCCCTAAGGAGTTTCCAAAGGTATAAAAGCAGTATAGGTTCACTAACATACAGCTGACTGCTGTCTGGTGTATCTAAGGCCAAAGAGAGTCCAAAATATAATGTTTATAACTGCGTACTTTTAAACTTTTTTATCATTTAGTTCTACCAAGGTAGCAATACGGATCGTTAAAAGATATTATATTTTGAAGCTACGGTAAAGATGATAATTAAATAGTATTTTATGTATAAAAATCACCTTAAATTTCGTTGTATGTAAGGCTGAGTCTAACTCTTTGGATGGAACTCGGAGTTTTTATAAGGAAGTCAATATTATAGTTTACGAGTTAAATTATATACCACTGTTGAATATATAATTGTATGAAAAACTGTTTTACATATTTCCACAAAAGTATAATGTCAAAGATAAATGGATGAGACTCACTGGAGTGACAATTGTAAAGAAAACGTAAGCTTTTTTCAGTCATCATTTTTTGGCCAAATTTTTTCATGAAACTGATGGTCACACATCACAGAAGAGACTATTAGCAAATGCTGTACGGTTGTTGAAAAAAATAACCTGACTTAAAACGGCATATATAATGTTAGCAATACCCAATCACTTTATCTGATGAAGTACAAAAAAGCTCTTTATTAGAAAAAGATACCCCTGTAAGTAAAAAGTATCTTGTAAAATAGAGTGTGACTCTCCTGCAACGTCAGTACCATGTACTTCCAAATACTAACCCATTCAGAAGTAATATAAATTCTGTCGATGTAGAGTTTAAAGACAATGAGTCTTGTGATCAAGCATGTAAAGATAAAAAACCAGTACCAAATGGCAATAAAATATCACTCTACATAATAGTGTGCAGCAGAGTTTGTTGGAAAAAAATATCAGCGGAACACCAGATTCTCTTATAAAATCAAGTTTCAATTTTGTAATATCAGAACCACACTCATTCACAGTTATTTATCCATTTAAAAGCACCAAAAACACTTGAGAAGTAAATTTTGGATGTAGTAAATCAAGGTGCAAGTTTCGAAGCAAAAAAAAAAAACAAGAAATGTGAAAAGGTGTGTAACAGAAAATAATTAAGTTGTAGTGACATATAAATGTTCTTTTCAAGAAATGCCTTGAATATTTAAGCAAAGATGATTTTGTATCTGATAATGGGAGAGGACAGTTTTTCAAGCTCAGCTCATGCAAAAATGAACTAGTTAAGTGTGTTGAACAGAAAAATCACGAAGAGAAAAAAAAGTAACACAATTTTAAAGAGAGTTATAAATTTCTCGTATTGTAAAAGATTAAGCGGTCTTCGGCTTAATGGTCTTNTCATGGCAATTGAAAGATTGTTTCTAAACTACTGAATTAAATTTTGTGATAATTTAATGTTGTATAAATGACTTATAAATCCCTTTTTGATGTGATTAGAATCCGACCAATTTATAATTTCATGCGAGGATTTCCTCCTCACTGACGCAATAGTACAAACATCTTCGTCGCCAATGATTGTGTTTGTAATCAACTGTGAGTAGATATATAAATACATATTTATTTTAAGATTAACAATTTTCGATCAGGAATAAATATTATATACAGTTCAACGCAATTTGAAGTAAATAATATTTAGAAGTAAATTCAATCTGACTAACACATAAAGCAAAGTCACAAGAACTGTTGTAATCGCTAATCGCGAAAACTACTCGACCTATTAGTATATTTTTTATCTTAAACAAATTAATAATAATAGCAATAAATAAGCTCAAAGTTTTGCAAAAATACCCTAGCTTTTCACTTTAGTTCAGTAAGATCCGCGAGGTGGCGTATAACTAAAATCAAAGCTACCTGCAATACAATTAAGTAAGTCAGGTTATAATATCCCCGAGCAAATTACCGAATACCACAGTCGTTCACCGGCAGAGCATAAAGCATAAAGTTGAGAGTTGTGCAGCTGAGTTTCCTGGTTACCGACAACACTATTCTCAAATGGACAAGCAACTTGAATCAAACTCCATCCCAAACTACCAAGATTGACGAGTGCCACCAATTACAAGGTTTTCTGAACGCTTAAGTCTACTGTGGAATACCAGAAGACATTCAGCCAGAGTCTTATCTGCTCTAGCGAATTGGGGTTTCATGACTATTTTTTCAATTGATCTGGTACTTATTGAAGCACCTCAATAATGATTTATATGATCTTACAAAGAGTTTTAATGGAATAAAAAAGAAAAATGTGAATTCACATTTAAAAAAATGTTTCTCACATGCTGTTGATCAAAACAAACGAGCTAGTACTAACTCAAGTGGTTCGCCAGTAAACTGAAAAGTCTCACAAAGTTGACAAAATTATAAGAGGTTGTTATTGAAGTTCCTAAGTACCTACTATCAAAATTTCATACCCTCTTATCGTGGAAAATTTTGTGAAATTACTGTATGAAAATCATACTTACAGGCCAGTCGAGCATAGGAACGTTACGGATTTTCACTGAAATCCTGTAGATATCACTATAACAACTCTTACGGCAGTAAAATAAAAATAACAGATTTGTAGCTAAAATCACGAGCTTTCTCCTTAAACTAAAAAAAAATTGGGGAGTTAGCATAGATTTTATTAAGATATTCAATGAAGAAGGTGACTGTTGATGGATTCATGTTCAAAATGTATGCTATGTTTTAACACACCACTAAAGCGTTCGAAATTCAGAATTTGAATACTCTGCTAACTTCATTCCTCTTTATTTGTGACAGGCGATTTGAGTTTATGAACTGATGAAAATTTGTATTCAAAATAAAGAATATATTTAAGAAATTCACATTTTAATGTGTTTTCGATGAGTACAAAAAAAAATATAAACATTATGCATGGTTTTGAGCATTTGTGTGTGAGGATGGAGGTATGTATGATTAACTACCATTAAGTGCAAGGAATTTGAATGTGATGTTATGAATTATACGCTTTATAAATGATGTATGCATTTATTAGTCATTCGAATAAACTATAAATACTATCTTATTTTTTCATTAGTTGTGACTCGCAGCTTTCCATTACTTAATACTTTCGCAAAACAATCGCTGCAGACCGTCTTTACCATTTTTTTCAAAAACTTCTTGCATATCTTGCTTGAAAATACCCGAAGTAGCCATTTTATTAACGATTTGACTGGATAATTTGTCTTTATATTCTGCTAAACTGAGTTTATTCATGTCTGTTAACTCTTTTACATTTTTCTCTCTACTTATATCGAAAATTTTTTTAGCATAATCCTTTACAAGGTTTTCATCTAAAAATTATTTACGTAACGATTTCCTTAATACTTTAACATCATCTACAGCATTAAGCATGGAAGCAGATGGGATTTCCGGTAAATAATCCGCTAACAATGCGCTTATAGAAAGCGATTTTCCTATTTCTCTTCTTCTTTCTGGAAATAATTTTTCGGATAGAGGAAGAGAATCTTCAAAACCCTTAACAATTAAATTTAACTCCTCTGTCAGTTAATATCTTTCATAATTTTTATTAACCTTGTATTGTGAAACCTAAAAAGAAAAATTCATTACGTAAAACTCAAATTATTTACACAATATAAAAAACCTATATGTATAAATATGCATACGTATTGCTGTTTATATGCAGTAAAATTATATGCACTAAAAGCTTTTTAGGTAGTTCAAAAACTCGTTACACGTATTTCTTTCGTGAAAAGATGCAGCGGGATTTTCATGCAAGTATATTTCACCTCGAAAAACGTGGAGCCCTATTATTTCTGAAGATTTTTTTGAAAATAATTTCAAGGGAATTACGTAAACATTGAAAATTTCATTTTCATAACCATGAAAAGGTGTGGCAAAAATCTAAAAATAAAATGAATTACTTTGATTATACACGTCATTAAAGTTTTTTGTACCATATTTACACAATACCTGAACTATTTCATCCTGAAGACTCAAGCCGGTAGTTTACAAGTCATATATTACAATTTTACACGAATGTAAGTTACACTCTTTGTATGCAACTGGATTAATAGGAGCAACGTATTCGGGGAGATAATTTAATGCAAACCCGCTTTCATACATGGGATCTTTTTTCTTATCTCAAACTGCATTTTTTGATGATCCTAACTTTTTTAACACTTGCATTTTTCTCTTTTTTTCAACTGTACTTTTTCTTTCCGATTTTATTTTGTAAATCTCATCCTTTTTTTTTTGAACAGATATAATACTCTCCGACTTTTGTTTTTAACCCAATTTTTCAAAAACTAGTTGACAGTACGTATTACCAATAATTTTTTGACGTACTGCAGCGCTGGCTCTGCTAGATAAGGACTCTGACGACGAGTAGTGACGTGTTTTGGATTTTGGAGGAGATAATTTGATTGAACGATTCGTTCGACCGAGTTGATCTACACTTGACTATTTTATCAACATTTTTGTGTAATCGGACAGCAGTTTAGTCATTTTCAATTTTGAATTGAGATCTGATAAAAGCTTTTCATGTGGTAAATTATTATGTTTATAATCTGGATTATTTCTAGCATCGCACCAAGTGCCGTACAAGTTATGTTCCCCAAAACATTGTGGAACTATTACTTCAAGTGCTTTTTTCACTTTTCATGAATTTCTTTTATTGTTCATGGCAATTGAAAGATTGTTTCTAAACTACTGAATTAAATTTTGTGATAATTTAATGTTGTATAAATGACTTATAAATCCCTTTTTGATGTGATTAGAATCCGACCAATTTATAATTTCATGCGAGGATTTCCTCCTCACTGACGCAATAGTACAAACATCTTCGTCGCCAATGATTGTGTTTGTAATCAACTGTGAGTGACATTTTTAAGGTTACATTTACATCTTCATTAATATAAAAATTTATTTATGAAGAAATTAAATATCATTCGTTTAAAATGAAGCATGACTTTTGTTTAATTATAATACAATGTGTGTTCTTACATGGATATATCTATAATTATAAATTAAAAGTGCGGAAGTTGATTTGCCGCCTGTTTTGGAAGCTTTTTATAGTGAGTATCGATAATAAATTGTTTTGGAAAACTGAATTTTTTCGGATAATTTTTTTTAGCCCAATATCGGCATGGAAAAGTAATTTTCTGATCGTAGCATTTTTCCTGTTGAATTCATTAAAAAATACCTCGGATAGAAAATTTAGGGATTCAAAAGACCTACAAAATGAGCCGTAATGGTTTACAATCGTTACTTTTCCAAACTGTTATTAGGCTAAAAAAAAATTATCCAAATAAATCCAGCTGTCCAAAACAAATTATTATTGATACTCAATACAAAAATTTTTTAAAATAGGCGGCAAACTAACTTTCGCACTTTTTTGTCAGAATGTTTTTTTTCCTGGTCTATGATAATTACGTAAAAAGATATAATAAATACCTTTCATATAAGTTAACTATGGTTGTTATAAAAAATTAGCTACTGTTTGTCCGTGGTAAAAAACAAAGAAAGTTTTATAATTAATGTAAATAAAACATGATTATTTAACTCAATAACAAAAAAATTTCAGCATAGTACTTATAATACTTTTAGAATATATATTGTTATTCGTCAGTTTTATTTCATTAATTTTTTTTTTAATTTACATAAATATTTTGATATATTAATGGGTACACTTAGTCATTATTTGATCTTCCGTTTAAAATAGTTTAATCTGTATTCTTAAAAAACTAAGAAAATTATACATCAAACATTACTATAATGGTTTATAACACAGACCTGCAAGATTTTGATGACTGCATAGAAATAGCTTTGTTGCGCTGAAACCGAATCTGAATCAGACTGTGCCTATCACGTTAGAATTTCTTTAAGATCTCTTGGATAACACTATCGTATAGTATAGCTCTTCTTTTACAATTTTCGTATTCAACATTCTGGATACGATTATTTATCTCTGAGTTATGAAAGTTTTAACGCAAGTCCCTTTTTATGTATTGTCCTGTAAAATAGCATTCCACTCGTGATTTTTTGAGAATGCCTGCTCTCTACGCAATTTAATACACCAAGATAATATTTAAATTTAGAACTTGCATATTATTTGAAGAGTTTAAGTCATTCTAACCTTAATGGGCGAAAATAGCCATTTTTAGGAGTTTTGAGTTTTTGCATTTACTAACATGTACTGTTGTAACTTTCTGTAATATATTATTATTTATTACAATAACAAAGTGTAACTTCCCCAAAGATACCCATTTAAAAACCTGGGAAGCTGTTACTTCTTTTGAATTAGTGCTATTTTAGATTGATATTTTCTTAATGTACAGACCTACAAAATAGCATTTTATTGATGATTTCATTATAGCGCTTGTACTCGCATCAGTTAGAAGTGATAAGACCGAATTCTACTTTAAAATTTATCAATTACAATAGAATCGTAGCTTATTTTAATGTAATTGTTAGAAGAAAAAAATTTTTTTTGGTTTTAAAACTTATACTGTTTCACGACGCATATCTTACCGAAATCTTAATTTGATGTACGCATTCTCACATTTTATTTTTTGTATGAAGTTTTAAAAAAAGCTTTTCGAAATTCATAGTACTTGCTTAAAAAAATGTATTTTGTTATTGATTAAATTTGTATTATCACAATAATTTTACAATAAAGATCTCTTTCGTGTCAAATTTCATAATGATATCAGTTCACAATACATACAGTATATTTTAACTCCTCTCTATGATTTACTGATATATTCTATTTGATTGTACTTTATAAGCATGCTGCATCAATTTTTAGTTAGATTATACGACTTGATAAAATACATAATTACAGTGATTGTCGCCACCTTTTTTTCTGTTCCTGAGAGCTACGTGACTGTGATTGTCTTTTATGTGATATTTTCTGATCACGTTTAAGACACCAACAGTAATCTGCTAGCATGGCCACATTTCATTTGCCTTGGTATCTACGTTCCATTTTTTTGATGTCTCGGTGAACACGCTCGCCATGTTCCTCGTTGTAATTTCCAAGATTATTAAGAAAAAAGTTTTAAAGTGATTTCAAGACATGAATTTTTATGCTCATATTCCACCCAAGTACTTCAAAGTGTTTTAACATTTTGTCAATGAATGATTTATAGTTTTAGTCTTTAGTGTTGACTAGTAAGCCCTTAACTACGTCTTTAAAACTTCACCATGCTTCTTTTTTAACTGCAGTCATCTTATAACAAACTAGGTATCGTTCATAAGCGTTCGTATCTTACGACCATTAAAAATGCCTTCCTTTATTTTTGCATCTGTCACTGCTGATATATTTAAAATAGTCACCTTTTTTATTTAATGCTTTAACGAACCGCTTTATTAGTCCTAACTTTATATGTAATGGAAGTAGTAAAATATTATTAGTTTGTACTAATGGCGATTTAACTACATTTTTCTTTTAAGGTTTCAATGACTTTCGTACGGGGCATCTCTTTCTTGACCAGTGTTTCTCTCGGGCCCGACTATCCCATTCACATAAGAAAGAAACATATTTCACGAAACCAGCTTGTTGTCCAAGTAAAATTGATATCATTTTTAGGTCCCCACAAACTTTCCATTGATGATATTGGTATTCAAAACACTTTAGAAGTAACTCAATGTTGGGATAATTTTCTTTTAGAAATGTAAAATGAGCAACTGGTATAGATAAATATAGGTTACCGTTGTGTAAAAGTACCTCTTTCAAGCTATTTTTACTAGAGTCTATGAAAATCCTCCAATCATGAATTCGAAAATTCCAAATCCCAGGAATTCGACTCCTCGATGTCTATATCAACTTAATTTGGTATCCGGGCATAACGTATTTCTTTCGTGTAGTCGTGATCCCAAAAGTTTCCACGAACGGATTTCACTAGGAATAGAAATCTTTAAGTAACGTAAGTAAGCTGTTTTTACAAAATCGTTTATGTATTGTTTTTGCGTTGTTATTACATATTGTCCACAAATGTAACAAAATCAATCTGGATCGTTGGTGCACCTTCTGTGAGACATTGTTTTGTAAAAACGACAGAAATTGTTAACATATATCCAAAGCTATTACTTTTTAAAAATAGCCCCAGTGTAGAAAATTACTAAAATTTAATTGGCTGTCTTACGAATTTACACTCCAACACAAATATACTCACGAATCCTAAAAAATTAGTTCAGAATATAGATATACATATCGTTTTAATAGCACTTACTTAATTCTGTTGCGAGTGATACTTTACGTATTAGTTATTGCACACGTAGAATCAACATTATGTTTCACGTATTTAAAATATACTACATAAACCTTATAAAGTTTCTTTTTTAGGTGATGTCGAATCATATTTCGCTCAACATTCAGTACCCGCGAATTTGTCGAGTACTACACGAGACATAATTTTTTTAGTCGTAATGCTCAAAAACTAATTATAACATTGGCAAATTGATAACGGGAAATACTATAATACTGAAATAATTTTTACGTTTGTTTTTGATTGGTCTTGCGCAAAAAATAATGCAGCAACAATATTATTGCTTACACACTTTCGTCACTTGTACAACAATAACATTCGGAAATCGTTTCATACGCAGGTACTATTTCATACACAAACTACAGTCATGTACAAAGATAAAAAACGGTTCGCATGTAATTACTATTTTTACGAATAAGTAATTAAGTTTTGAAGTAGATTTGCAGCACACTGTAGCGCTCACTTGCATATCAAGCATATGCTAGTTTTGTAATTTGGCATTTTATAAGATTCTACTAGCTTGGTGGCAGTTTTGGTACGTAGTCGTTAGTCAGAAAATTTTTTTTCTCCTTTAATTTTTTTGCATACTCATATCACCTAATCAATATAAATAAAAGAATTAATAAAGAAAAGGGTACACTTAGTCATTATTTGATCTTCCGTTTAAAATAGTTTAATCCGTACTCTGAAAAAAGTAAGAGTATTACTATACAAGTATCACATAATAAATTTTTGTTAATAAAATATTAATGTCATATTAACGTGAGCTACTGTGCATTCAATACCTTTAAAATACCTTTAGAACTGTATGTATGAGGTTTGTAACAAAGCATACATAAAAATTAAAGAATGTAATCATACTCATCAAGAAGTATTCAATAGAATAAATAGTTGTTGGTGCTAAATATGTAGGTCCAATGGAAGCACCATAAAGACTATAAAAATTTTTAATTTGTAGTAAGAGTCAGACATTTATAAATTTGACTGTCTATTGTAAAAAATAAACACAAAATTATGTATGAAAGAAAACAATGTTGAAACTGTAATAAAAAATGTTGAAAATCTACTTACAGCTTGGTTTAAGTTAATGAAAACTACAAATTTGCTAAAAAAAAGTATGTAAATACTGCAGAAAATACACTTAAAGTTTGGAAAAAAAGAAATAATTAAATGACAGATGCTGAAACTAGTAAATTAAGTATATTATTTCTAAAAGATTGTAAACTTTTTTTTTAACTTATATCGAATGAACTACATAGCATAACATCATTTAAGGATATCCTATCTTTAAAAAACAATGGGTCACGTGATGAAGCCTGTTTATTTGTTGTGTGATTGGCTGAGACTGATCAAGCGTGGGTAGATTT
>NW_019380328.1:124236-137646 GCF_000648655.2 Copidosoma floridanum | reverse complement strand
TTTACCACATACCATGTGAAAATTGCAACTGCCGTTATGTCGGTCAAACATCGAGAGCCTTAAAATTAAGAATGGCAGAACATAAAAGAGACATAGAGAAAAAAAAGGATACATCTGTACTATCACAACATAGCACTGAATTCACACACAACTTCAATTTCGATAAAATAAAAATTTTAGACACAGAACAAAATTATAAAAAGCGTCTGTTTTCCGAAACGTTTAATATACATTATTTCAATAATAATATTAATAGACAACAAGATACAGAAAAATTGAAAGATTGTTACAAGTCTCTCATTAAATCAATTAAGAAAGGAGGCTAACTCTATGTACATGATTTGAGGGCCCTTTTCATTTATGGTATTAGGAAAACATGAACTATTTGTGTGCGTCTCACAAGGAACTGCTTTTGATTCTTATTTAATTTATTACTTGAGTGTACTATGTCATTTGTGTATGTGCAAGGTATAAAAGCAACTAAACTTGAAACTCTGACTACATTACAATTTTACATCCCTTTCGTAAGAGTCAGAGGTATGTTATACGCTTCACTTAATTTGCGTTTACTGTATTTACCAAAATTTGTATTTTAAAGAATTTTTTATTACTCACAGATTTTTGTACCTGATGAGGGCCGTGACATTGTCCAAACGGCCGAAACGTCATTTTGTTTTTTAATAAATACAAAATTTGACAGTACCATGATTGAACGTTGTTTTAAATTATTTACCAACTGTCATTGGACGTCTTATTTTATTAATCATACACAATTATTTATACTGCAATTGCTTATATATATGCTAGACTAGTGACCACTCTGTTTTGTCTTTGCCCGGAATTACTAAATGGAACACCATAGTGTGTTGATATGTGATGTAAAACGTTTGCAGTCAAAAATTTTACACCTATTTCTGGCACTTCTCAGAACAAAAATTTTCTTGTTTAAAAAATATTTGTTCAGAATCCATACAGCTTATTCGGTCAAATAATAAGCTGTAAAAAGTGAAAAAAATCATTACTACGCTAAAAGGAATCTACGTTCCGTATGCCACAAAATATTCGTTGACCATAAAGGGCCGTTGATTACCAGTTTCTCACGTAAAATCAACGAACAGCCTTATTTTTTAGAGCTGTAAACATTTAAAACTCACAAAAAATAAATTAAAATTTTCTTTTTTTAATTACGAATTTCTCATTTAGTTGTACGAAACGTTTTTTTGGATCGATTAAAATTGTTTCAATTAAAAGAAAATATTTAATGGAATGAGGGTAAAGAAATTTTCTTTGATTCAAAGAATTGGGTTGCTCAGTGTTCTCTCACAGCTTTATTATCAGAGCAACAAAGCCCTGGAGCTTAATCTCTACATTTTTAATCGCCACAAAAATACACATACACATTATTCTACCTCTTAGAAAATCTGGAAGATTTAAGTGATTACTGTCAGGGTTATAATGAAAATCAAATGTCTCACGTGATGTATTCTTTATTTGTAGATTTTGACGCTGCTGTTTCAATCTCGATGGAAGTTCTGCGTCAGTTCGTTGACTTCAAAAATCTTAAACATTTGAAGCTTTTGAAATTTTTCTTCTAATTTGCTTTCTTTTGACTAAAGGCATAGTTAAACTTTTGTGAGCTATAAACGCTTTTTTTTGTCAACTTTGTTAAGTTGTAATGTATTTGTTAGTAAGATAGTTCGATGTCCAATGGCCCTATGAAAGACCGATGGGCTAAACTCTTTTTTGACTAAAGTTTCCAGCAAACGTGACTGTCTAGATTACTCAGGGTAATCTTCTCTTGCCTGCTAATGTATCATCAGACTGATCGGGAGAAAAACTAAAACGTCTGAAGCGTTGGAATTAGTTGTGAAGCTCTTTTCTAACGTCTCCTGGTATTACGCCAAACACGTTAGTGTCTAATGCACTTTCTTTTTCTGCGGACTCAGTTGTTTCGGTGATCTAAGGTGGAGAGATCGATTCGTGATGCTTGCCCGTTAGAGACTGTCCCGTTAGTTGAATTTTATTTTTCCTTTACAGCTTCACTGTTAGGTTCGCCCATCGCAAATCTTGGAGAGGATCGGTCATTCCTGGTTGAATGCTTAGAGTTGAGAAGGTAATGCAGGATTGTCAGTAGTTGGGATATCTGTCCTTGCGACGAACAACTCCGCTCATGACGTCTGCCAGTGAATGACTGACTTGGTTTAACAGTGGCTGGCTTCATATAGTCTTTTAGTCGACAAACTGTTGCCGGAAATGGTAGTAAAAATGTATTTGTTGGCAAGGTTGTTTAATGTTAAATGGCTCTAAAAAAAACTGATAAGATTGATGGTGATTTGATAAACATAAGGACTAACAATGGCCCCAAAAAAGGCCAGTGGCGAAACTTCCAGCTATTCCTTATTATTATTCTTCATAATAAAGAGCTGGTTGCGGGAAGCTCGACCGAGCTAGAGGCAGGTACGTCGCAGGCCGAAGAATATCTTGTCTTTGGGTCGTTCCCTGGATAACCAACCGCTCATTGTTAGTTGGGAAAGTGGGCCTAGAGAATACCTTCTCTGTGGGTATGCTGTTGGGACGACCACTGAGAAAGAGGCCGTAGTGGCTGCCTAAACTCTCCAGAATTATTTTCCATGACTTGCTGTTGTAGCAAAATCTGCTTTAGTAGCACCAAGATGGTTGGAAAAATAGCCATGAAACTCCAAAATGCTAGAGCAGATTGTGCTCCGGCTAGATACGTCTCCTGGTATTCTGCTGGAGACGTTATCGTTTAGAACATCTTTTTATTGGTGGCACTCGTAAATCCTGGTGATTCAGAATGGATTTAGACGTAAGTTGCTTGTCCATTAAAGAACAGAGTTATTGGTGTCTGGGAGAACTATGCTCTATGCTATATCTACTGTTGGTGATTGATTGTGGTGTTCAGTGCTTTGCTTGGGCATATAATAATAACCAGACTTACTGAATTCTATTGCAAATGGATTCGATTTTACGTCCACGCCGTCTAGCGGATCCTCTGAAATTAACGCGAAAAGCTATCGTATTTTTACAAAATTTAAGCTTATTTATTGCTATTGTTATTGTTTTTTGCAAAATAAAAACTTTTCCAAAACCATCTAGGAAATGTCCATAGTCAGTATGCAAAATTTCAGCAAGATCGGTTGAGTAGTTTTCGCAGTTAGCGATTACAGCGGTTTTAGCGACTTTGCTGTATGTATTAGTAATATATTTAAAATTTCTAAGCACTTTGTTACATTCAGAACAAAGCTGGGTGCTACTAGGTTATTGAAGTATTTGAGATAGGATGTAACTCTTTCACTTGTAGACTAATAATACCATTGTTTTAAATTACATATAAGAGAAAAAGTTAGTGCAGTAGGAGATATTTGTATAGAATTGCTCATAAAATCAATGAAATAATACAATCGGAATATTGTGCAAAAAAATTTGAAATACTTTACACCAACTATCAAAAAATGTTCAAGAAGTTTTTATTTTTATTACCTTATTTTTATTTTTATTTTTTATACGCCAGCCACTCTTGCAGGTCGATGCAAAGGTACATGTGAGCAGATGTACTCGCTTGCTCCTCTGCAGAAAAACGAGCAGCCCGAAAAATTTAGAAAGGCTGCTCCTGAGAGTAAGTATGGCAGTAAGAAATCGATAAAGATTTTTGTGTAGTTTTAACTGACTTTATTCATCACCGAGCTCAAGTGGTTACTCAAATTGACGTTTAAGTAGGAGTTGAGCGACTTAAAGAACTTGACCAACGGATTCAAGCTGAAAGACCTCGGTCAGATGGGGTCGAGGATGGTGTCAAACAAGAGCTGCCAATTAGAAGCAGTGGCGTTAAGAACTTGACCAAAGCGAGTCAAGCAGAAGGACGTTGTTCAAAGGGGAGTCGAGGATGGTAAGACTTATGAGTGAAGCATGCTCGGAGCCTTATGTACGGTTTGACAGGTCAACTCGCAGGCGCCGTTTTAGATACACTTAAAGTTGGGGTGTAGGGAAGAGGTCCCAAGCAATAATCAAATGGAAAAGCATGTTTTCTAGATCACGCCTTTGAAAAATTCGGGATTGCCACTCAGATTCAAGCAGCTGATCGTTTGCGAATTTTAGAAAAGCCTCTTTTCAGCTCATGGCACTAGAGAGAGCAGAGATAATTTCTTATATTTCCTCCCATTTCTCCTTACAACTAATATTTCGTGCTACTAAACCATATTGTTAAAATATTACTAAAGTTGTATTTTATGATTAAAAGAGCAAGCACAATTAACTATCAATACTAGGTCTAATGGTAATAATGAGGAAAATAATAATAATAATGGTAGTATTGATAACAGTAATCATAATTTTAATAGTAATAATANTTTATATATATTTTATAAATAAATTTATTATTTTGTCCGCTCCCCCTTTAGGAGTGTTTTTTCTTAAACGCAAAACATAAATCACGTGACAAAATAGACTTACAACGCATTGGATTAGTAGAATTTTTGTTGGAAAAACGATTCACGTGATAAAAGAATTCTAGAACCAGGAGAAAAATCAGTGACTCATAACGCAAAAACTCAACAGGTCAGTCGAAAACAGGAAACAGCAGAGACCAGAGAGAGAGAGAGAGAACAGCGTCTTAAGGAGAGAATAAGTGCCGTAAATTAGATCAAGCATGGAAAGTAAGGAAACTCTCTCGCCCGTCTGTTCTCTCTCAAGCTGCTGCAGCTAGGTGAAAGGGACCAAATATTAGGACCTGAACATAACATATATCGTATCGAGAGCTGGTAGAGGGACCCTCAGCATGATTTCTTCCGATGCAACAAACCCACGAAAGACGAAAATACTAAAGCGAAGGTGATGGGCCTGTTCTCGACGATGAAAGCTAGGCTAAAACAGACAGGGAGAGTGGACACGTCACGTGATGCTGCTACAGGAATCATTCGAGATTCGCTCCCGAATCAGAAACAGGTTCTGAAAGAAAGCGCAGAGGCAGAGACAGTAAAGCAATTTACATATAGCTTGCATCCAACCTACAGATGTAAAATTACATGCTCAAACCCGAGGACCCTCTGCGAAGTGATTATAGAAGCGCTAAAAATAGAGAGCGACCTTAGCTTACGGCATAAAATACCAGTAAGTACACTGCCCGCACACAATAAAGCAACAACCGAGTGGGGGCCAATAGTAAATCTGGCAAATATAGGAGAAAGAACAACAGAAATCACCAGTGGGGCATAAGGAGCAGTAACAGCAGCAAACGTAAAACGCTGTATATACTGCGACGGCCAAACCGGGCATTCAGTCGAGGAATGCCAAAAACTGCTAGCAGTGATAAACGACAGAAAAACGCCAAGAGATAACAGGCGATAATTAAGGGAACGGAAATGATAACGCTAACAACTATAATGATAATAAGTATAAAAGGGGCTATAACAATGGCCCAACAGATCCTTATAACAGTAATAATGACTACTACAACAGGAATAACAACTACAATAACAGAAACAACAATTACAATAATAACAATTACAACAATAGAAATAACAATTACAATGACAGGAATGATAACAATAATAGGTATAATAACTACAACCCCAGACAGTAATTATTACACCAACCGTGGTTACGGTGACCCGTATCATAACAACAACGGGGGAACATTCAACCGTTATGGAAAAAACTATAGAAATCAAGGCAACAGGGACGGCTATAATAGGGATCCAGTCAGAAACGGGCCACCACAGGATAGGGGCCCACAGCAGCGAGAAAACGGTGCATACGGCCCTGAAAACAGAAGAGATGAGCCCGCAGCTTTATACTCGCAAGATGTTCAGCGTGGTTCCCAAACGTCGAACATGAACTAGAGAAAGAGACGGAGAATAGAGTGTCCGGCGAAGGAGAATGTGCGAGTGAGAGGCCGTAGAAGGCGAAGCTAGAAATAATGGGAATGGAAATGCACCACAACAGCCCAAGTACTGACTTAAGGCAGGGAAGAGTAGAACATAATAAAGTAGAGTGTGAAAATACTCCTACACAGCAGAGAGGCAAACGCACAAGAAAAGGTAGAAGGGCCCGCAAAAAGAGTAATCGAATAAAGGTGCCGGATACACATATAGAGAATGACGAACCCAAGCTTTCAGAGAGTGACGAAGAAATAGATCAGCTTCCCAAAATAACTATAAAACTCGTAAGAACAGGGCACACGCCACCATCGGTCCAATTAGGAGGGCCACAGTTAAAGAACGGAAAATCGACTTTTTATGTGGACACAGGCGCAAAAATTTCGATCATCAAGGAAAATTTTCTTAGCACAAACATGCTGATAGACAGTAGATATCGAGTAGCTATAATCGGCGTGACTCACGGAGCACGCAAAACATTGGACACAGTACAGGCTCAGTTGCACGGATTGGAGTGCACGTTACATGTCGTCCCCCATGACTTCCCAATTAACGCGGAAGGAATCATAGGGTGGGATACTTTTAAGAGGTACCGGGGCCAGATAAGCGCCGCCGAGAATATAATTAAAATAAATGAGGTAGAGATACCACTGTTGAAGCCGGAGTGTTTTAGAATACCCGCAAGATCGAAACAAATTATTTATGCGCGAGTAAAAAAGAGTGGAAATAACGCAGATAATCGCTGAATACTCTTCCAAGGGATGGAAGAAGGAATATTATTTGGAAACTTCATAGCTAGAAATATCAACGGAAAAATAGTCATAGAATGCATTAATACAAGTAACGAGATAAAATGCGTGCCTGTTCTGGAAGTAGAGCTGCTAGATTACGAAGAAATTTATTGGAAGCACTCAGAAGACGTTAAAGGGGACAATGTCGAAAACTTGGGGGAAGCGGTAATAAGGTTATTTAACGAAGAAACAGGTGAAAATGAAGAAAAAACAGAAAATTTTACAAAAGACGAAGAAGAGTTAGAGAAACAAACACGGGTAAAAAAGATAAGGCAACTCGTAGACACAGCCGGTTGCAACCATGAAGAAAAAGAACACGTGAGAAATCTAATCGAGTCAAACCCTTATGTGTTTGGCCTCGACGGTGAGCCTCTCAAGGCAACACACCTGATAAAGCACCGAATTATAACGACGTCGGCTAAACCCATCGTGGCGAAAAGATTCAGATATCTTCCAGCAGTAAGAGATCAAATGAAAATTGAAATAAAGAAAATGCTCGAACAAGAGATAATTGAACCCTCCACCTCCCCGTATATCTCAAATACCTGGATAGTTGTAAAACAACCGGGGCCAAACAACGAAAAAAGGGTGAAAGTAGTCACAGATTTTCGACTACTAAACGAGGTAACAGTGGGCTCATGTTACCCGCTACCGTTTCAGAGCGACATCTTGAAGAATCTAACATCAGCACGGTATATCACATTGGTGGACCTCAAATCGGAATTTTTTCAAATAGAAATACACGAAGATGATGCACATAAAACGGCATTTTCGGGCCTAGACGGGCACTACCAATATAAAAGGATGCCAATGGGGTGCAAAGACTCGCCCATTTCTAAGGGCTATCGCACTAGCACTCGCAGGACTACAAGGCCATGAAATAGAAGTGTATCTCGACGACATAATGGTCTTTGCCCCTGACCTAGAGGAGCATAGAAGACGATTCATAAAACTGTTAAAACGACTGGCAGCGGCGAATCTCACGATTGAACCTAAGAAATGCCAATTCTTGAAAAAAGAAGCAAAAGTGCTAGGTCACATTATAGGCAACGGACAGATAATGACTGACCCAAAGAAGCTCGAAGTGGCTAGAAATTACCCTCGACCGACGAACGCAAAAAAAGTAAAACAGTTTTTAGGATTTGTTGGCTACTATAGGCGATTCATCAAAAATTATGCACGAATTTCCCAGCCTATATCGAGTCTCCTAAAAGCAGACACTGCATTTAAATGGGGCGACCAAGAGCAGCAGGCGTTTAAAACTCTCGTGGACACACTATGCAGTGGGCCTGTACTTATCGCCCCAGACTTGGAGAAACCTTTTGTCGTCACGTCAAACGCATCAGACTACGCGATTGGAGCTATTCTCAGTCAGGGAGAGATTGGAAAATATAGACCGTGTAAGTACGCGTCTCGCTATCTTAAAGGAAGCAAGCTCCGCTACCAGACATACAAGGAACTATTGGCAATTGTATTTGAAAAAGAGTAATTTAGACCATATTTATACGGACGCAAGTTTACGGTGATTACAAACCACGAGCCACTCAAGCACTTTTATTCATCTAAAAAACCAGACAATCGTTTTAACAGACTCAAAACGGAACTGAGAAGGTATGAGTTCGAAGTTATGTACCGCCCGCGCGCAAACAACAGACCACCTGACGCATTATCACGAAACCCAAAACTATAAGAGGGAGAAGTGAATCTCGAACGGCCACGCCAAGAGCTATATCAGCTTGCGGACGAACAAGAGAATGAAGAACCGGCCGATAGCGACGGACCACCAGCGCGCATATTTAAAGTACGGGCAACTCGTAAGAAGAGAATCTAAGGCAATCCAAAAAAAATAATAATCCATGGCACCGTCACGGAAAACTCAAACGGTATAATACGGAAAAAACACGATATCACGGTGAAAGTAGTGAAAAAGGTTCAGATATGAACACAGAAGGTCAAGAAAACAGCGATGCGGACTCTGAATCAGAAGAGACTTATGAAAAGAATTCGACGCCGCTACAAGCAATAAAGGGTCGAAACGAGTGGAAAGTACGAGAAGTTGCAGTGAAAGGAGAAATTATTTCACAGGGAACAGCAGATGGAAAATTAGGCTACATTAAGAAAGAGCCAGGCTTTCGAAAAAGAATTACTACCACAAGCACACCAGCAATATTAGATCAAAAAGAGAAATTACGAAAGGCACTCAAACGACAACTTGACACTTTGCATAGACAGAAACCGCGTTTTTCAGCTACGCAACTGACGACGATTTCGTCAAAGGAAATAATAATAGCTAATTGTGACACACCATTACACATCACCACAAGTAAAAATCAAGAATGAATTACAGAAGAACAGGAAACTGATACAGAAGGAAAGGATGGAAGCATCAAACAAGCAAGGGAATTTTCACCAAATAAACAAGAAGAGCCGAACATACATGATTTATTAGAGAGAAGGTCCTATGAATTACGGGCTCTAGTAATGATTGACATTAAAAAAACGAGATATAGAAGGCAGACCGGGAATGAGAATAGATATGTGGGAAGCTAGTGAGATGAGAATGACAGACAAAACAGCATTACATACATCAGCAGACGTGAATAAAAACACCCATGATGGGGGAAATATGGTCCAGTCGGAGGAAAACGAGAACGTGGCACAGAACGAACGCAATGAGCACTCAGAAGTGTGGCACCCCAAGAAAAGTGGCTGGACTATTTAAAGGACAAAACGTGAAGGGAAACTTGCGAATGTGCACAAACCGATAGCACCCTGACAAAAATATCGGAAATACGATCTGACCCACCCGCAAACTGTTTGTTTCACAGTCTTATATGGTTATACGAACTCGACATCTCAACTGCAGAGTTATGAACAATTCTGCGCAACTCTAATTCGTTACAAAAATGCAGAGAGCCGGAAGAAACAAAAAAAATGTTGGAGTCACAGACAACGTACGGGAACAGCAATTGCACTTTTCTGTTTTCTCAAGAATTCAAGAGAAACATTTGTATGCATTTCGCATTAACCAATGGAAGTCATATTTACACTCATTATATTGCTACGACAGACGGTGAATTTGGCCATTTACATCTAGAAAGTGTAGGTGAAAATGCACATTATGTACATTATGTGAATACGGAACATGAGTCAGGGGCAGAGCCACCGAAAGACTATAGCAGTAATGAGAGAAGTGAGGAGAATAAGCATAAGTCCGAGCTAGACGAAAGAGTAGACAGAAACAAGCGGGGGAAAGAAAACGAAAGTTATTCAGAAAAAGAGCAAGGCACTCCCAAAAGAGCAGTGGACACAAGTAAGCATACCGAAAAACGGGGAGAGAATGGACAATCGAGCAGAAATTACGACGGCAATAAAAGTACAGTAGAGGAAAAAATAGAGCAAGCCAACGAGTTGAATAACGCGCAATGCGAAACGGAGAGCGAAAACGAAGCCAACACGATCATACACTCACTATCAATGGAGAAATATAGAGTGTGCAGAACACGCCTACCAAAAGAAAGGCCACCATGGGCACGAAAAGAAAGGGAAGATCTACCCCTACAACAAAAATTGAATAGGATTGAGGGCCATCCATTTAAATACTTAGACAATCTAGCGTTTATGATAATAACAGAGGCAGTACCCAACACATGAACAACGAAGAGAGAAGCGTAGGAGAAACTAAAATGATGAACGCAAGAAAAATAAAAATTATGCACATGTATGCAAAAGAGCGTTTTGAAGAAACGGCGCTTAAATCTAACATTAAAAAGTGTTGTAAAGCACTTAAAGTGGTAACAAAAGCAAATGAAATAAAAACAATTGGGATTATTAAGGACGTAGCGATCTACTGGAGGAACATGCGCCCAGATGTTACACAAGTCATTCTGGGATGCGCATCATGCCAAACAAAAAAACTCGTCCGAATTAAAACAAAACAAGTCATTCTCATCACAGATACATCGAGTAGACCGTTCGAAAAAATTTCTATGGACTTCTAACGGCCCATCAGTAAACCTTCAGCAAATCAGTACACTATCTATGCAAGACTGGCTTACGAAATTATCGTCCTTACACCCGTGAAAAGAGTGACAGCCGAAGAAACGGTAAGAGCAATAACAGATAAGTTAATAGCGTATTTTTGGATGCCGGAACATTTATTATCGGACCGAGGCACTCATTTTATGAACAAAATCATGGACGAACTCGCAAGGTTGTTTAAAATAGACAAAATGGGCAGTACAGCATTCCACCCACAAACAAACGGCGCCATCAAATGTATGCATCATACTCTCACGGAGTGCATCAAGGCCTACGTAGAACAAAATGACCACTGGGACGAACCTTCACCGATGTTTATGCACTCATACAACACAACGGTCCACCAGAGTACGGGATACTCACCGCACGAACTTGTCTTTGGGCAAAGAGCAAGAACACCATCTAGTATCAAACTGCCACCTAAGGGCCAAACTTCAAATGAATATTTCAAAGAGCTAGTGGAAACGCTGACAGAAATGAGAATTATCGCAGCAATGAACCAAGTTTAGGCCAAACACCGATCAAAGTATTATTATGACCGCAAACTGAATACAAGATATTTCTTGGAGGGAAAAGTGGTTTATGTGCTGAAAGAGCCATCAAAGGATAAATATGATTCGCAATACGAGGGCCCGTATGAAATAACAGGCATTGATTATATCAACAAAAACGTAAAACTACAGAGAGGTGATAGAAACGAGTATCCCACGTAGATAAGATCAAAAAAGCGTGTATGGTAAAGGCACTACCAGAGGAAACAAACAAAGTGAAACACACAAAAGAACCTCCTTAAACATTTAACTACGCTTAAAATTTTCGCGGCCCTCGGATAAAGTGCGAAAATATGATAGAAGAGAGGGATTAATTAAGGTTTACGATAAAACTTTTTTCGTGGCCCCCAAACGCGCCACGAACTAGATATTTACATACGTTAGACTCAGATTTGCAAGCTTGAAAAAAAAAAAAAAAAAAAAAAAAAAAAATATGATAATATGAATTTTATTTGACTATAAGCAACCGGTGTACATAATTTATTTGGAATCTGTTCACAAGCTGAGGTGTTTGCAATGCCTGGTTTTTCACAAAAAAATGTTATCGAAAGCAATAAAAATATACTAGGTGCATTGTATGCTGGTAAGACTCTCTTAGAGTCGTTTATTCGTAAAGGCAAAAAGGAAACGCTAAGTACCTTTTTGTTTTTGTGCTGTTTATGCGTATGGATTGGTGTAGTAGGGAGTGGGAACAGTACAGAGGAGCATGTGCCTCAGGCAATTCAGAAATTTTCAAGTTGCAGCTGTTGACCTCACATATAGAAATAGCTTGTCACAAGACTGGGGCTCAGAGCAGTGGCTGATGAGAGAGCAAAAATTGTTTTCATGATGCAACCGTAGCTCAGCCTTAGTGAGTAATTTGTCTGTTATGTTAGTTATCTCAAGAAAACTGAATAATGTGACTTAAAAAAATAATCCTGGATTGAGATTGAGATGGGAGCAAGTGAAATTACTTTCATTGACTCGAATGACATGAAGTAAGCCTTAAGTGGAACAAAATTGCTACTTCTGTCAGACGAACGTTAAAGGCATTAACAAATCTTGTACCAAAAAAATTTTTTGAAATTTATTTCTCTGTATCTGCTAAAGTTACTCAAAATTACATGCAATTAAAACTAAATGATCTGTTAACAATTCAGATTTACCGAAAGAACGTGGAGAGTTTTTAGCTTCTGACTCAAAACAAAACAATTTTTTAGCAAAAGGAGCTTAAGTTATATTTTAGAGATAAAAAAAAACTTTTAGAAAATATTTTAAATAAGTAGGCAACGGTCATGTTCTGTCTTTTCTAACTATGTCGCTATACAAAATGCATACACATATCATCTTGCACTCATGGTATTAATGCCGCATAGTATATGTCACTAGTTACATATCTAATGTTAATTTACTCATTGGCTGTGTAAATGACTTTTTATAGACAATAAATCCATTGTACTACTAATTTTACTCATTTTCTAACACGTCTCTTTAAATTTATATTACAACCTTAATTTTAGTATCTAAAACTACTTTACATTTAACATATTTCCTAACCTTTTGAACTTATTTATGCCTAAGGCTTTAGTAAAAATATCTGCTATATTTTCTTCTGAATCAACTTTTCCAATATCAATTTCGTGTTTTGCATAACTTTCGTTTACAAAGTGATAATGAGTTTCAATGTACTTCGAATTTTTTTGTAAAATTTCCAAACTTTGCTGTACTTATCACACCATAACTATCTTCATATATATTTGTTGGATCATAAACTTTAATATTTAAATCAATTAACAAATGTTTTATAACTTTCGATTCACTTACACACTATGACAACGCTACAAACTCAGCTAATGTTGAGGATTTTGTCACACTGTGATGCTTCTTAGATTCTCAATAAATTACATTTCCATACATTCGTATGACATAACCTGTCGTTAATTTTCTATCATTAATATTTTTTGCCCAATTGGCATCGACATAGCAATTGAAAACACTATCAGTAAATTCCTTTCCAAAAATTAATTACAAGTCTTTTATTAAGTACAAGTATTTTAAAATTCTCAAAACATTTTTATAATAAACATTATAAAAATTTTGAAACCTACTTAAATAATTAACACTAAAACTAATATCAGGTCTAAATTCCTTATT
>NW_019380328.1:91095-111926 GCF_000648655.2 Copidosoma floridanum | reverse complement strand
GGCGTGAGAAGCTAAATATTCTTATAGAGACCAAGAAACAGATGGTTGCCGAATATGCTCTCTGTTTCTTTCTAGCAGTGTGCTGTGATAGTTTGATACTCAAAGGAGCAGCTACTTGCATGTATTGGCAAGAAAGTAGCGGAGACAGAGTTTTTAGCCGAAAGAGTGTACCTCCAGTCCTCCACCTGAACTTTAATCTAGACTCCTTGGACCCGATCGTAACTGACGACGAATTTTATATTTTCTTGTTAGCCGAGATAAAGGTTTTGTCACCGTTAGATCATTTAATCGATCCATAATAACAAAATTCTTTTCATGGCTTTATGTTTACTTGTCTCTCAACTAGATTCTTGCCGCTACATACGCAGGTAGATATCTGTTTGATCAGCACCTAATCACAGCACATTATCAGAAAGAGACAGGGAAGATACTCGTCAATCATTTTTTACTTGGGGACATTATCATTCCCACTCACACATAGCAATGTCATTAGCTCTTTTATATTCTTATACCACTAAGATTATAACATTAAACACGGTGCTCCTTAACAAAATAAAATAAAATAAATAGGTAACAAAAATTTTGGTTTTTTTAACAGCAAAATTAAAAAAAAAAATTAAAAAATCGAAAATTTTTTATTTTTAACAACCATATACATTAACTGACACCATCAACATAAACAACAGAACACAGAACAGCGCGCGTGCGCACGCACACAAACACACACATTAGATTGCAAACAAGTACACAGACTCTATGTAAAGTAAAAAGTCAGCGTCGTCGAGGACAACAATGTCGCGGCCACGGAAGTGTAACGTACGATAGTATAGGCGAGACTCTACGCTCCTTCTCCTTAAATCTCGTAACAAGGGGCCTTAGGGCCAAGAGAGGGAAAAAGCAAGCAAGGAGAGAGTCTTTCGGGGGAGTACACGACTAGCCTTCGAGGGAAACACACGCGCTTCTTTGCCTATGATTACGGTAATTTGAATAAAGGTCTTCGAAATAACGAGTGTTGGTCATTCTCGCGATGCACCTCCTTACCAATATCTTCTCTACGTAACAGTTTTGGTGCTAAGTGTGGGGTACGGTAAGAGTCCGGATTTTTTGTTCTCTCATTATACTCGTTTCAAAAAAACTTCGCCGAGAAGCACACATAGTGCAGTGCCGTGAGAATACGACAATTTGAAATTAAGAGGCAACAGGACCGGTTAACAAGCAGCGGCGACAGCAGCCCGGAAGCCAGAAGAACTAGGGTAACAATTGCTGATAATCACAGGATCAAGAAGACAAGAGGCAAGGGAAATGGTCCCAGAAATTTTATTCCTATTGGTGTGCATATCGACTAGCACGTGAGTACATATTTGATAAAATTAATTGTATCCCTTACATTCAAGGCAAAATAGGAGAGGTGCTAATTAGGTAGAGATAAGAGCGTTGGATTTTTATTTTTTTATTCTTGATATACACATATTATTTATCCACCGTATTTATACATAAATGTATTATATGAATGAATTTATTATTTCGTCTGCTCCCCTTTTTAGGGTGTTTTTTCTTAAACGCAAAACATAAATGACGCGATAAAATAGACTTAAAAAGCATTGGATTAGTAGAATTTTTGTTGGAAAAACGATTCACGTGATAAAAGAATTCTAGAACAGGAAGAAAAATCAGTGACTCATAGCGCAGAAACTCAACGAGTCGGTCGAAAACAGGAAACAGCAGAGACCAGAGGAAAGAGAGAACAGCGTCTTAAGGAGAGGATAAGTGCCATAAATTGAATTAAGCACGGAAAGTAGGGAAACTCTCTCGCCCGTCTGTTCTCTTTCAAGGAGCAGCAGCTAGGTGAAAAGGACTTAATATTAGGACCTGAGTATAACATTTATCGTATCGAGAGCCGGTACAGGGACCCTCAGCATTATCTCTTCTGATACAACAAACCCATGCGTTCACACTATACTATATATACATACTGACTCAGGGTGAGCTGAATTCTTCAAATAGGGTTCGAGTATGTCGTGTAAGTAAAGAGAGACATTTAGGAAAACTCAAGCTACACTTACAGCAAACATGCCCGTCTCCGGAGGTACTAACTAAAATGTTGTGAATAATGGGGAAGAAGTGACGACAGAACTGAGGTAGGCAATATGGTTCACAGAAAACAAACAAATACGAAACAACAATTGCTGGAGCGAAAGGGTGTGAGATACTCGACGCCCTAGACAAAAATACTAAGCCGAAGGTGATGGGCCTGTTCTCGACGATGAAAGCTAGGCTAAAACAGACAGGGAGAGTGGACACGTCACGTAACGCTGCTACAGGAATCATTTGAGATTCGCTGCCGATAAGCACAGAGCCCAGGGCCAAATTTCGTGACACTCGAGGGAACATAGGTTTTACAAATAGAGAAGCGGGTGGTTTCAGCAAACGGGTCATCGGGGAAATACTGTAGGAGCGGCAGAAATATATGGTGCCCGAATAGAAGGGGCAAACTTACCACTGACGCAATGGAACATGCCAGAGAGACCAAAGTGGCCGAATTTCGTTTCAAACTGCTACGAATGTAAAGAGCCAGGAAACCCCGGGATAAGAAACTCGCGTAGTCAACAGCTACTGGACAAAATAAAAGATATGAGCGAAGAACTTCAAAGAATGAAGGAAGCTGCATTTATAGCAACAGTAACACCGCTAGATAATAATTATGCAAATCGAGACGATTCTGAAGTAAATAGGGATGGCACATGGGGCGATTTAGCACCTACCAGGACCCAGAACCCAGAATACATACAGGTTACAAACAACCATAACCACCCATGCAGACCACAGAACACGCAACTAAACATTTGCCCACGCTTAGTCATATGGCAAGCAACATCCCGTTCTTTGATGGAGACCCAATCAACCTGCCACTATTCGAAAGGATGGTAAGGATGACTACAGAAAGGGTGGGCCCAGAAAATGAATTATTTTTTTCGGCACACTTGCGAGCAGACTAAAGGAAAAATCGGCTAAACATTTTACGGCTAGACTGGCTCAATTCTTGACAGTTCAGGAATTTCTTCGGGAACTTTCAAAGAGATATGGTAGCATAAATAATTCGGACATGCTGATGGCACAGCTGAAAATAATCAGACAGCAAAACCAAGAATCAAGAGAAGACTACGGTGGAAGAGTACAAGGAATATATAACAGGCTGACAATGCTGCATGATTCAAATCCAAGCCTACTCCCGATTCAGAAGCAGGTTCTGAAAGAAAGCGCAGAGGCGAAGGCAGTAAAGCAATTCACATATGGCTTGCATCCAACATACAGATGTAAAATTACATGCTGAAACCCGAGGATCCTCTGCGAAGCAATTATAGAAGAGCTGAAAATAGAGAGCGATCTTAGCTTACGGCATACAATATCAGTAAGTACACTGCCTGCACACAATAAAGCAACAACCGAGTGGGGTTTACTAGTAAACCTGGCGAGTATAAAATAAAAACAACTGAAATTACCAATGGGGCACAAGGAGCAGCAGCAGCAAACGTAAAACGCTGTATATACTGCGATGGCCGAACCAGGCATTCAGTCGAGGAATGCCGAAAACTGCTCGTGGCGATGAACGACAGAAAAACGCCAAGAGATAACGGGAGGAAACCAAAGGGAAACTGCAATTATTGTCAGAGACTGGGACACTATGCGATTGACTGCCGCTCACGTAGGCAAGGCAGGAAGGAAGAGAAAAGACAGCAAAACGAAGGGTATAACCAACGCGTAGATAACACCAATACCAACAGGAACACCTATAATTACGGAAACAAAAATGATAATCCTAACAACTATAATAATAATAATTATAACAGGGGCTATAACAATGGCCCAACGGAGCCTTATAACAGGAACAATAACTACTACAACAGGAATAACAACTACAATAAGAGAAACGACAATTACAATAATGGAAATAATAGAAACAACAATTACAACAGTAGAAATAACAATACCAACAATAGAAATAACAATAAGAATGATAGGAATGATAACAATAACAGGTGTAATAACTACAACCCCACAGGCAGTTTTTATTACACCAACCGCGGTTACGGTGACCCGTATAATAACAACAACGGGGAAACATTCAACCATGATGGAAACAACTATAGAAATCAAGACAACAGGGACGACTATAATAAAGATCCAGTCAGGAACTGACCACCACAGGATAGGGGCCCATAGAAGCGAGAAAACGACGCATACGGCCCTGAAAACAGGAGAGAGTCACATTATATGCC
This sequence comes from Copidosoma floridanum, assembly GCF_000648655.2. The sequence continues at coordinate 107,649 of NW_019380328.1, read as the reverse complement.
TCTCATACAGGCCTCCAGCGCGATAAACACGGAACATAAGTAAGGGACAGAGCCACCGAAAGACCATAGCAGTACTGAGAGAAGTGAGGATAATAAGCATAAGTCCAAGCTGGACGAAAGGGTAGACAGAGGCAAGCGGAGGAAGGAGAACGAAAATCATTCAGAAAAAGAGCAAGGCAGTTCCGGAAGAGCAGTGGACACAAGTAAGCATACGAAAAAATGGGGAGAGAATGGACAATCGGGCAGAAATGACGACAGCGAAGAAAGTACAGTAAAGGAAGAAGTACAGCAAGTCAACGAGTTGAATAACACGCTATGCAAAACAGAGAACAAAAACAAAGCCAACACGAGAATACACTCACCATTAATGGAGAAATATAGAGTGTGCAGAACACGCCTATCAACGGAAAGGCCACCATGGGCATCAAAAGAAGGGGAAGATCCACCCCTACTACAAAAATTGAATAGAATTGAGGGCCATCCATTTAAATACTTAGACAATATAGTGTTTATGACAATAAGAGAGGCAGTACCCAACACAGAGGTGATAGACGCGCAACATGAAAGAGGATACATTAATCCGATACACCTGAACAAGGGAGAGAGGAGCGTAGGAGAAACTAAAATGATGAACGCCAGAGGAATAAAAATTACGCACATGTATGCAAAAGAGCGTTTTGAAGAAACGGCGCTTAAGTGTAACATTAAAAAGTGTATTAAATCACTTAAAGGGGCAATAGTAGCAAATGAAATAAAAACGATTGGGATGGTTAGGGACCTAGAGATCCTCAATGTAACCCAGTGGGAATACTTTGTCGATACCTTTGAGGAAATATTCGAAGATATTAGACTAGCAGCGGTGCTCTACACGAATACCCTAGTAATCCCACCAACAGATCAAATATTTAAAATTATCAGAGAATACCACGAGGCAGCAATAGGCGGACATAGAGGAATGAATAAGACATATAACAGGATCGCCAAAGACAGTACTACTGGAGGAACATGCGTTAGAAGAAACAGATGTTAGACAAGTCATTCTGGGATGCGCATTATGCCAAACAAAAAAACTCGTCCAAATTAAAACGAAACAAGCCATGCTTATCACTGATACACCGAGTAGACCGTTCGAAAAAATTTCTATAGACTTCTACGGGCCCATCAGTAAACCTTCAGGAAATCAGTACATACACATACTATCTATGCAAGACTGGACGAAATTTATCGTTCTCGCACCTGTGAAAAGAGCTACAGCCGAAGAAACGGTAAGAGCGATAACAGATAAGTATATAGCGTATTTTGGGCAGCCAGAACATTTATTATCGGATAGAGGCACTCATTTTATAAACAAAAGCATGGACAAACTCGCAAGGTTGTTTAAAATAGATAAAATGGGCAGTACAGCATTCCACCCACAAACAAACAGCGCCATCAAACGTGTGCATCATACTCTCACGGAGTTCATCAAGGCCTACGTAGAACAAAATGACCACTGGGATGAACATTTACCGATGTGCATGCACTCATACAACACCACGGACCATCAGAGTACGGGATACTCACCGCACGAACTAGTCTTTGAGCAAAGAGCAAGAACACCATCTAGAATCAAACTGCCACCTAAGAGCCAAACTTCAAATGAATATTTCAAAGAGCAAGTGAAAACTCTGACAGAAATGAGAAGCATCGCAGCAATGAACCAAGTTCAGGTGAAATATCGATCGAAGTATTACTATCACCACAAACTGAATACAAGATATTTCTTGGAGGGAAAAATGGTTTATGTGCTGAAAGAGCCATCAAAGGATAAATATGATTCGCAATATGAGGGCCCGTATGAAATAACAGGCATTGATTATATCAACAAAAACATTAAACTACAGAGAGGTGACGAAATAAGAGTATCCCACGTAAATAAGATCAAAAAAGCGTGTCTTCACCAGAGAAAACAAATAGGGTGAGGCACACGAAAGAACCTCCTTAAACATTTAACTGCGCATCAAATTTTCGCGGCTCCCGGACGCACTGCAAACTAGATATTCACATACTCAGATTTGAAAAAAAAAAAACTATAATGGGGAGGTACGCATGAACAAAGCATTAATAACATTAATCAATAGTAATTTGATATAACGTGAATAAAAAAAAAAGCAAAGCGAATGAGAGGCACGTGTGGCACTCTCTAGTGAGTAAACGTACTCAATAGGTGTAGAATTAACTCACAGGCCAAATGTACAAATTTTAGATGGTAAAGACAAATAAAAAGGAAAAAATATACGTATAGGCTGACGTATACTGGTAAATTAAAATAATTTCATGCGAAAAGTACACAAAGAGAAGTGAATGTAAAATTAGCAAATGAAAATAAGTATGAACAAATAATTTTTTTTAGTACCCCATTGACTTCATTATTGTTAAAAAAAAAAAAAAAAAAAAAGCATTTTAGCAATTATTGCTAAGTCGAGAGGAGCATGAAGGAATGATGAAAAATAAATAAAGCTATTGCAGGAACAATAAATCCATTTTTTAAAAAGGCCCCCGAGCCTACGTCTAGTATGAGAGATTGAATTTTCTCTTCTTCCTTCCTTCTGTCGTTCTCCATCAGAAACAATCCCACTCCTACCATCATGATATGCTGATAACCACAACACCTCAAACCTCACACATAATCGTCACGATATATAGAATTGACTGCCATGTCTAAAATACCGAATAGCCCGTTCTTCGGACCGTCCACCTCCAAAGGAATAATCAACCCCACCCAGCGTGTGGTAATGTTTCCTCAGAACTTAGCCGTGGAAGGACAGCTGGAAAGCCTTCTTGGGATCCTAGAACACCTCTGGCACAACAATACCACGTTACCAGCCCACCCTCGTTCAAACAGTGGCGTCGATTCTGGAAAGAAGGCATAGAGATCTACAACAACAACAAAAAAAAGCAAGAATGCTTGTAATCATTAAAGCCACTACCTACACAACGACATTGTGCATTAGTGCACGTGGGCTGCTCCTGCAGAATTGCGTCCATGAGAACAGCACACAGAGATTCTCGTGGTGCGAAAAATCATGTTGTCTCATGAGCAGTGTCGAAGCTTAGTTTCGAAAACTCAGACAACGGCGCGAACACCTTAGAAAGCGCACTTTCTCCAGAGACCAAAAGAAAAAAAAAAGAGAGAAAAAATAGAAGTTTTGTTTTTGAGGGGAAAAACAGCGGAAGAGCAACGAACGAAATCGGCAAATACGTCTACGGCGCGGAGTTAAGAGTAAAAGCAAACAAAAAATATCCATATAATCCCTATCCTAAACCTCATCATGTTAGGGAAAAGAGAGGGGGAATAGCAGAAAAACATAGTATTAGAAAATGTAAGGATGAAAAACACTAGAAAAATATACGACATAGGTCCAAACATAAATGCGAAATGCACTGTCGTAAAATGATTCTTTTTTTAATTCATACTTCCAAGCTCGACGCTACCAAAATAAAAGTCAAATGGAAGATAACCGATTGTCAAACTATCTGACTCTACAGTCTCCTCGAATATGTTGTATGACTCCGTAGGCAAGATGGGGCACACAGTATTATAAGTGACCATTCACATACTCAAAAACCGACTCAATACGCGCATGTTTAGCCAATGTGAAAATGACGATGAGTGACAGTGATGTGATGTAAAAAGAAAAAAAAAAATTGCGATAAAATTTTGAAACACACAAAAAGTACTTACATGAATAAAAATAACAAATAGGCAATAAAATTTGTACAAGCACGAAAACAAGATAATTAAAAGATTCGTTCATTATTATATACTTTATACGTGAAGAGAGAGCCACATTCGCGGCTCAACGCTAACCTAATAAAGGGGAAATATAAGAGAATGGGTAAGGTACATACAGTAATACACTTGAATAAATTGCTATCGATGGGATATAAATAGTGTTAGAACAAGTATTTACCACAGGTCTAAAGCGCGGGCCCGTTGGCAGGAACCAGGGTGCGAAAGGTATAGCTAACAGCTTTATGTATTGCAGGGCACAATTAGAGGTACTAGAACAGCTACAATGGTCGATAACACAAATACAAAATAACTCAGGATTAATCGCGGAAAAAATTTCTCCGTTGTCTACAACCAGCACAAATTCGAAAATCGTACAAAAAATAGACGCTCAGAGGTCCAGACTACAAACAATAGGAGACGAAATAACGCAAGCAATGGAGTCATACAAGCGATTGACAAACCTGCTACAGGGAATAAACAACCGCCGTAAAAGAGCAATGATGCCCTGGGGGGGGGGGGAAGTATTCTAAAATTTCTATTCGGAACGTTGGACAGTAGCGATCATGAAGCATTAACAGATGCGCTCGACGTGAATAAAAACAGTACACATAATATAGCAAAACTTCTGGCCACACAGACAGAATTTATGTCTAACAGAGTAAGCGATGTAGAGGACAGAGTGCAAGAAATAGAAGCAGATATAAAGAAGTTAAAAAACATAAACGACTTGCAGAAAATAGATAGTTCAACAATTGCAGCTATAAATACACTGGATGGAAGCGTGAAGCAATACATGACAGACTGCGACTCTATAATAAATGCAGTCCTCTTTGCGGCAAAAGGACTAGTACATCCGAGGCTCATATCACCTGCGATTTTTGATAACTCCAGAATACAGGCAAAACTAGCCAGACCTGAGCTAATTTTTCCGGGAGCAGGATCTCTCAGATAAGTCCGCTTGAAATAATAGAAATATCTATATTAACAATTTTGATGCAAAACAATCAGACAATATACCACATCAGCAGCCCGCTGTTAGATAATTAGATACAAAATTTAGCAATAAAGCAGGAAGGCCTAGTCAGTTCAAATACTCATGCCTATATATGGCTGGAGCACGAATACATGGCCATAAATAAAAAAATCAACACATACATGGCAATAACGGCTCTCGAAGTCTTCAGCTGTAAGAAATTGCGCGAGTTATTTATCTGCAACCATACGAAACCAATAAGAGAGATAAGGCAACATCATTCGTGCGAAGCGCGGCTTATAGTACAGCACAACATAAGCGATTGGAAAGAATGTTCGGTTAAAATCGTTGAACTAAAATATACGTACTGGGCCTGATTCCATGCACTAAACCTTTGGGCTTTTACAGCAGTACAAGAGGAGCCACTGTTTATAGAGTGCTATGGCTCAAACCATAGAACAATTTCACTTGATGGCACGGGCATTCTATGGCTTAATACAGGCTGTGCTGCTTACAACACGAATGTGCGCATAGCAGCTCCATCAATTATAGAGAAAAAGCTGAATACCACCTACTTTGGGATGGCAAACATGAACATCAACGGAGTATTAGAAGAACTAGACAGAACATTGAAAGATAGCGGGGTTTCAGATGGTGTTAAGACACTATTAGCACGAGGGGAGCTTAAGTTAATTAATAAACAAGGGCTCCAAGACCAACTCACTAGCTGATGGGATACCCTTAAGAGATTATTAAAAAGGCCCGCGGGCTCACAAGAAAGTCAACAGACACAAAAAAAATTACAAGTTTTAAATGGCTCGTTTACCTAATGGCAGGACTGATAATCGCGGAAATAGGATTTCTTTTTCTCATGTATAAGTGCCTTCTCCATCGGAGGGCCCTACTACTAATATGTTATAGAATATTCACAGGTAAACAAAAAGCTCAAGAGAAAGCACGAGAATTGGCAGTAATCCAAACCACGCTGACAGCAGAACTTGGAGCAGAAACGCGACTGTAATCCTCTATACGAATACTAGAATTACCGTTTGCCGTGACACAGGATTAAAATTCGCGAGACAACGAGTATGAGCACCGGGAGACGCTCTACTGTATCGGAGGGCGCAGTCCGTAGGACGACACTAAAAAAGAATTTTTCTTTTTTCAAAATATGTAACATCGAGAAATTTGTTTTAAGTTTATATGAAAAAAATAAATAAATAAATAAAATAAACGCATTTATGATGATTGTAGCTACAACTACAATAATGATAAGAATGATAATAACAATAATAATAGTAATGAGGAAAAGGAAATAAGCGCCGGGAGTATGAGAGATTGAATTTTCTCTTCTTCCTTCCTTCTGTCGTTCTCCATCAGAAACAATCCCACTCCTACCATCATGATATGCTGATAACCACAACACCTCAAACCTCACACANAAATAAAACAAAAGGTAATTGTAGCTATAATAATAATAATAATGATAAAAATGAGCAGACTTAAGTGAGCGCCGGGAGTCGCTCGACTATATCGAGGGGCGCAGTCCGTAGAAGGAGACCCAAAAAAATTTTTTTTTCACTTGAATACTGATGATAAGAAGTTTGTACGAAATTTTTTTTTTTTTGTAAATAAATGCATGCGAAAGTTAAAATGAAAACTATATTGTAAAACAACACTTAATGTTAAGTAGTATGAAGCAAATGCCCACCTCACGGCAATTTTGTACATAATTGTAATACAAGGCAAAGCGCATACACAATTAATATTGTTACACTCTCGACACACGATGAGATGAAATTGAATAATTGAAAGAACAAAAATGATGATGTAAAGAGAACAGTGGTTTCCTATAATTAAATGGAAGAATGAGTTGAAAATACTAAACTTCATGAACGACATAATCAACAGAACAGCACACACCCACACACACACAATTTCAAACAAGTATACAGACTCTATATGAAGTAAAAAGTCAGCGTCGTCGAGGACAACAACGCTGCCTCGGACGTGTAACGTACGATAGTATAGGTGAGACTCTACGTTCCTTCTCCTTAAATTTCGTAACAAGGGGCCCTAGGGCCAAGAGAGGGAAAGAAAAAGCAAGGAGAGAGTCTTTCAGGGTATTACACGACTAGCCTTCGAGGGAAACTCACGCGCTACTTTGCCTATCATCACGGTAACTTGAATAAAGGTCTTCGAAATAACAAGTGTTAGTCATTCTCACGACGCACCTCCTTACCAATATCTTCCCTACATAACACCATTTTAAATCTAAAGTTTTTTGTCGTTTGCTTTATTTACAGAAATCCGAGTCTTATTTTTGTTTAAACAATACATTTTCTTATCCATTACTCTCTCCTACTTTTCAAATTCATTACTATTTGTTGCATCATTATAAGAAACAGGTTTCTCAGCATTTGCACAATTTACATAAATAATATTACTATGTACAAAATTTTTATCTTTGTATCTATCAGGCTCCCTTTTTTCCCTAGTTGGTCGTCTTACATTCAATATTTTATTTCCATCATTTCCATTTGTATTTAAATCGCTATTTGTGTTTTCAACTTTGTTTTCATATAAACTAATTTTTCCTATGTCATCTTCTGATTTTAAACCAATACGATCTGTGCCATCTTTGATGACATCAACGTGTCTAGCTACTACTATCTTATAGTTTATCACGACTTTACAACCAACATTTTCATTATCTAATAAAATTTCTAAAGCTGCTTTTTTGTCCCATTTTGAATTTCTTTTTTCCTCTGATATTCTCACAAAAACTCTACTTCCATAAATCTTTAAATTTTTTATACCAGGCTTTTTCCCAAACATAATTTCAAAAGGTGTTTTGTTATTTTCAGCAGTATTCGTGACAATTCTATTTTTCAAATGAGCTACTGTTTTAACTATTTCTGGCTAAATATCTATTATGTACCCTTGCTTTTTTTAATAAACATTTAGACATATCCATAATGTCCCTACTATACTTTTCTGCTGTTTCATTTTATTTATGTACATAACGTGAACACAATTCAACCGATATACTTTTTTTTTCTTGCAAAATATCATTATTAATATACTCCTCACCATTATCGCATCTTGAACTTTTATCATTTTTTTTGTCTTACTTTTAATCAAATTTACATAGTCAACAAAATAATTTTATACTTGATTTTTTGATTTAATACGATAAACTTTAGCTACTTCACTATAATCATTGATAAAATTTAAAACATTTTCCATAGCTTAAGCCAGTAGTATTATGTTGTCCATTTAAATCGGTATGAACATTTTCTAAAATGTCTTTGGCCTTTGACCTATTATTTTCAAATGTCAAATTGTGCATTTTATTTTCCAAACAAATCCCACTTTTTAAATGATCAGTTTCTAATTCCCTGGGTAAACCATCAAGCATTTGCTTATCACACATTGTTTTTAAATAATTAAAATTTCGTGACGTAATGTCCTATAAAATTTTTCTTTTCCTGCTAACTTATTTTTTATCATTGAATTTTACTTGCTATACATAATTTCACAAACTTATTCAACTTCTATTCATATGTTTAATAAAAAAAGACATTGTTCATTATGTTCATTTTACTTTAAACATAAACATTAAACTTGTGGCTAGTAATACCAACTTTAGTGGCTTTTAAAGAACGACTGTCACCTACTTTTACATTTAGAGACTCTTTTAATTCAATAGATTTATAAAAATATCGATCATCATGTATAACATAATCTGAGAAACCGCTATCGAGTACCCATTTACCCTTACTAACACAGCTGTTTACTTCAACATGCGACTCATTACGTCTTTTCTCAAACCCCGCATTAAAACTACTCACATAACAGTCTTAATTTTGATACCCTTGCTTGTTCTACTGCCAATCGCCTCCTAGACAATCAGAACTTCTACCGGCTCCACGATCTCAGCCTTAACCAACGACTGTGCCGTATTAAAGTTGCCACTGCAGGTGCTGTTGGTGCTGGCGCCCACCTCGTTGCTGCGGCGCACCACTTCGCTCCCATGAACTATTGCTTTGTCTTATTCTCGTACATTGTCAGAGATTAGTAGAGAAATTGCTGACTGCAACGCTACGGCGCGAGTTCACTTTTTGCGACTGTTTTGAGCGCGCCGTCGTGGCCAAGTGGCTGAACTAGGCGCACATGTTTTTTTGTTTATTTGAGAAGTGAGGAGGGGTATGCCGAGTGCGTGCCTACGGATTCGCGCGAAAATGGGCATGCAGGCACATACTTCAGAGACGCGTGGAAGGGGTATACTGAATATGAGTGCCTACGGAGAGAGGAGTAGAAACGCCGACTACAGCTATATAGCTATATAACCGCGTATATCATAGCGAAAGGAAGTGACAAGTCTTTCTCGCTATACTTACTTCTTAAATAAGATCTTAGAAACTAAGAGGAAATGGAGAAAAAAAGATTTGACATCTAATATTTATAAAACAAAAACCTATTCTTTCATTTTACAATTTTCTACAACATATGAAAGCTTAAGAAAGGCTAGCCATATTATTTTTGAAAAATTAAATCATACAAACAAATGCTTACACAATTGTAAGTTCAGACTTTCAAGGCATTTATTTTTTATTCTTCCTGTATTTTAAATTTTTTTACAGTACGGTGTATAAAAGAAAGTGCGTTGAAAAAATATTCAGTTTAAAATATTTTTTGAGGTTAACAGTATGACTATAAGCACCTTAAATATAAATAATTATTTTTACTTATCATAATCGCTATGAACTGTAGGTCAAGTTCCGGAGGTTATCAATGAACGTATGTAACTTGGGATTATACAATGACAGAAGTTTGTACAGCTAAGATGGCTACGGTTTGTGCCACTGATGACATAGTTTAGCAATTTTTTTTTTTTTTTAATATTTTTTTTAACAATTCATTATTCTGTTTATATTTCTTATTATATCGATCGTTTTAATTTATCAAGGTTGTCAACTCATTTTTATCAGACATGTCAACAAAATTGTATTTTTAGTACTAAGTCTATTAAATAATTTATTACGTTAATAGTTATAGTTTGCAAGGCTATGTCATAATTTTATAATACTAAACAAATGATTTTGAAGAATGTGGATAAAATTTAAACGTTTTCAAACTTCCAAGAAATTAAGAACATCCAGTTTACGAGGGAAAACTGCCAATGGCCCAAAAAATTTAGTTTTGTTTTAATAATATCATTAACAATTTTTACCAGCGAATTTCTACAATAGCATTTTTTTCAATTTTAAAAAATCGGTTTTTAATATTTTTATGCTGTTAGCCCATGAATATTGAAAGACAGTTAAGGTAGTTGTACAGCAAATTGAAATATAGGATAGAAAATTATGATATTTTGCAGGATGGTAGATTAATGCATAAAAATAAGAAATCTTAATTTTTGTGACCCGAGGGTACCTATAAAGGGAGATATTCATAATTATTTGCATGAATTGAGTTTTTGTTTACATGCCAATTCAACATGGCGTCTTATGGGAAACCGCGGAGCTGTCTGTATATTATCATTCATATCGTTGCTAATATAGGATAGGTTCTGATGCCCTTTGGACAGTAGAAAGATAATTAAATGACAATTATATATTCGCTTTCAAAACCTTCCAAGGGTACTTGTGAGAAAAGTAATTAAATAGTAAAGCGTGAAGAACGTGCATTTGTGAGACGCTATTTGAAAATATGGCAACGCCGCATAATCTGATATTACGCGCGCGGTTTGAAAGGTAAATAGGTACATATGATTGCTCGTAAATCCTGATTACTGCAATCTCTCTTATAGATTTTCAATTATTGTTATAGGACGTATATTTTAAATAAATATGATAAATAAATATATAAATAATAAAACGAACTGATATACAAAGAACATCAAAACAATTTTATTGCCATATATTACTTAAAAATGAAATAAACATGTTATAAATTAATATTTATGTAATAAATATTTAATATTTATTTTTTAAATAATTAAATAGCCTATTTTTAACTTTATTATTTTTAGTTACTCGTGCATTATATACTTTCTCGCTTACCCTTACACCTTTCCAAAAAAACTTCTTATTTTTTTCTTTGGGCATGACTATTTTATTAACTAAAAAAAAGATACACACGCTTCTCCTTTTGCTACAGCTGATCAACGAAGTGCTCCTTCTATGATGCTCTGAACACACACTTACAGGCACACACACATGACCGCAAAGCGACGTTGCCAGATCGTTCTACTACACAAATCAAAAAGTTTCATGACTCTTGCGGTACCTGTACAACTACCTTAACTTGACCGTTGCCTCGAAATTTTTTACTGCACCAATATCGAATTTACTCGTAGCAAATATTGCCTTATGTTTTTTCAAGAGATTATTTAAATCATTATTANATTGTACAATCCGAAGTCACATACGTTCATTGATAATAATTCTCTTACTGCAAAAAAAATACTAAAACATTTAACAATAGCTTTTTGTGTCAGAAAACTAAGTGGATTTTTTAAATATTTTTCACTGCGAATTTGTTTATTTAAAGTAAAGCCTGATTTTTGTTAATAAATTAGGATGTGGTTAAGCTTTTTTTTTAAGTTCTAAAATTTCTTGAATCGCTGAATAATATCGTTGGGTTAGCGCACGAAAGAGTCCTTTCAGAGTAGAAGATATGAAAGAGATTTTTTAAATCATGTAGAAAAAAGAGTCTCTGAGTAAAATTCTTTTTCCTTTAACTTCAAGTTGGCAATACAAGTATGTATGTATATATGCGTTAATTAATCAAGCATTACTCGATAACGTTGTAGTCAATGACTAGGTAACATACTGGGTAACATAGGTCACTTACTGGCCACGTTGTTGAATAATTATTAAAACATTTATTAATAATAGAAAAGCTTATCACCTAATGATACGGGGTATTTACGATCTACTTTATCAATACAAATTATTGCTGTATTTATGTCATCATGGGCCAAAAAGCACTCCGCGTTACCTTAATTAGTGCTTGTGTTATCAATTACTGATTTGCTAGTTTAATAATGATCTAATAAGCGCCTTATGATATCTGGTAATTAGAGCTTTATACCTATTTCCACCTATTGAAAAAATTAAAAAAAAAAATACACTATACAAAAATACTCCTAATATCCTTGATGAAAAGATTTTAACACATGATTCCTATAAGAAAAAAAAAAATGCTGAATGGTCTATGCCATATAAAATAAAAAAAAATGCAAATACAACCGAAAAAAGTGAAAAATGAGAATTTTTTTTTAAATACCAAAAATATTATTCAAAGCACTTGTTAAGAGTAACTTTTGCACAACTATGTATGTATAAAACTTTAAAATAAAATACGCTCTTAACACTATTTTAACTTTATATAAATTTGTTTATTTCATTCATTTGCTTCCTTTAAAAAAACCATTTGCTAATGTTCTAAAATAAGCTGATGATAGAATAGTTAATACAACAATTCGTTAGTCACAGTGTGTCGCCGCATGGCGGCGCGGCGCAGGCGGCAACTGCACGCCTCGCCGCCGTGCGACTTGCTCATTTCAACGTCTTAATTTGCTTGTAATTCACGCATTCTTTGCTCTCCCACTCTGAAAATTTGTGGAATTAATATTTTGGCATTGTTCTTTCGATTCCTGCAAATTTTATTTTTTTAAACCATGGCGAATTCCAGAGAAACGTCCTGAACTTCTGACTCATTTTTCTCAACGATGAAACGAATAGCACCATTAGAAAGAGAAGATTAAAACCCCTCGGTTTGTATTTTTTATAATTTTTTCAGCTATCTCCTAACCATTACGAGCAAGTTAAGCACAGCGTGCTCGAGCGAAAAACCCCCGCGCGCGCAAAGTGGCCCGCTCTCAGTGGACAAGCCCATATATAATACTACAATAATTAAACAAGAGACTTAACTGCCTTACATTTTGATGATAAATTCTATCACATACAAACAATTAGATTAATTTATGCTAAGCATTATATATTGCATAACAGGCACTATTACTAATGAAAAGATTGGCAGAACTGACAGTGCAATTTCAATTGCTGGAATTTAATATAATTTTAATATCTAGGTACTGACCGTATCAAAATATTAAGCAACGACTTTTTAAAATTAAAAAAAAACTTTTCTAGAAATTTGCTGGTAACAATTGTTAATGATATTATTGAATCGAAAGTAAACTTTTTGGGCTTCTGGTAGTTTTCTCTCGTTTACTGGGTGTTCATAATTTCTTGGAAGTTTGAAAAACGTTTATATTTCATCCACATTCTTAAAATTCATTTGTTTAGTATTATANTATATATATATAAAAAAAAGCTATATAGCTGTAGTCAGCGTTTCCATGCACCACTCCTCTCTCCGTAGGCACATATTCAGTATACCCCTTCCACGCGTCTCCAAAGTATGTGCGTATATGCCCATTTCCGCGCGAATCTGCAGGCACACACTCAGTATATCCCCTCCACGCTTCTCAAATTAAAAAAAAAATATGTGCACTACGTTCGACCGCTTGGCCGTGACGAGGTGCTCGAAACAGTGGCCAAAAGTGAACTCACGCTGTAGCATTGCAGTCAGCAATCTCTCTACTAATCTCTGGTTAAAGATGTATTCATATCGGTGACAGAATTCTGTACTACTTTTATTGCTATTAATTTTTCAGTATTTAATAAAATGTTGAATAAACTTGATTCATCCTGTGATTTAGTAGTCTGTGATACACTATAAGTGCTCGTGATATTAGCTACTAATAACGTGTTATCTTGGGTGAAATATTTGCAGATCGTGAAACCGTGACATTAACATTGTTCAAAAGAATTTCTCTGTAGGCTGATTCAAACTGGACAGTTGTAGGATTATGTGTGAATTCATACGTCTAATAACAGGGCAAACAGCATTTCTACGTGATTCTAAGACATTTATAAGATAAAATAAAAGAGCCGTACCTTTTCATAAATAGATTCTCACATAGTGCAGATAAATTTTTGAAACAAATTATAAAACCTATGAAGGCGGTTTTTACGCTACGCGATTGCAAAAAAAAAACTTTCTAGTAACACCTGCAACATGTTAACGCTCTTTTTTTTTTTAAATTACATTTTTCTTTATCAGGAACAACAACTTTTAGTTTTTCAATATATTTCACCCACGATTCAATTTTTTTATTAAATTCTCTTAAATTATCTGTAGTAATATAAATAAAGCAATAATTCATATTGATAAAGTAGATCGTAAATACTCCGTATCATTTGGTAATAAGCTTTTCTATTATTAATAAATGTTTTATTAATTATTTAACAACGTGGCCAGTAAGTGACCTATGTTACCTAGAGATTGACCACAGTGTTATTAAGTAATGTTTCATTAATTTACGCATATATACATACATACTTTTATTGCCAACTTGAAGTTAAAGGAAAAAAAAATTTACTTTTAGAGATCCTTTTTTTCCTCTTGATTTAAAAAAGCTCTTTTATGTCTTCTACTCGGAAAGGACTCTTTCTTGCTCTGACCCACCGATGTTATTCAGCGATTCAAGAAATTGTAAGACTTAATAAAAAAAATTGAACCACATCCAAAATTATTAATTAAAAGCAGGCCTTACTTTGAATAAACAAATTTGCAGTGCAAAATCTTCAAAAAATCCACTCAGTTTTCTGAAACTATAAAAAGCTATCGTTAAATGTTTTAGTATTTTCTTGGCAGTAAGAAAATTATTTAACAATATTAAATTATTTTCGGTAGGAAATCAAAAGTTTTATTCATTTATTGCAATCAAACGTTATTTGTAATCAAACAATCGCATAAGATATTCAAAAACAAACCAAACTACATTCATTTTTTTTTAGTTACAGTAAATAATAAAATGTACATATGAATTATAACCTCAGGTAAGTAAACCCTGTCAATGAAATCATAATATTTATCACATTAAAGTAAAATTATCCTACCAAAAAAAAAAACTCTTATGGAATGTGCGAAAATAAAAAATGTGATTTTTTCGTACTGTATGAAATAAGATCTTGTTAAGAATTTAATTAAAATTACAAATTAGGTAATTGTTCTATCAATCTTAATAAAATACGAAACTTGAATGCATGAATCAAAAGACAAAAATTTTTTTATTGTTAAAAATATAACTGTATAACGTATGGAGCGATTTAAAAAAATTTAATTGTTCGAATTATTTACTATGTAAAATTCATGTATGTATAAGAATATTTTGTTTACCTAAATAATACAACAATCTACTTGAAAAATCGAGAAATCGAGCATACGAATACGCACATAAAATTTTGTATGATCTACCAAGTATTTATCTTAGTTGCCAATGTTTCTATCATTCAAATTATTATCTTTTCTAAAATTAGTGGAATATATTAACTATTTTTTAGTATCAATGTGCTGACAGCATGAAAATATTAAGCACCCATCTTTTTGAATTGAAAAAAATACTATGTAGAAATTTGCTGATAATAATTGTTAATGATATTATCAAAACAAAAGTAAATTTTTTAAGCCTATGGCTATTTTCTCTCATAAACTGGATGTTCATAATTTTTTGGAAGTTTGAAAACGTCTAAATTTTATTCATAACCTTAAAAATCATTTGTTTAGTGTTATGAAATGATGAAATAGCCTTGCAAACTAGAACTATTAACGTGATAAATCATTTAATAGAGTTAGTATTAAAAATAAATTTTTTTTGATGTGCCCGAAAAAAAAGTGCTGACAATATTGATAAATTTAAACGAAAGTTATAATAAGAAATCAAAACAGAATAATGAATTATATTAAAAAAAAAAAAAATCTGAAGGCAATTAGAATTGAACCCCAAATTGCAAAACTATGTCATCAGAGGCATAAGCCCTAGTCATCTCAGCTATTCAAACTTTGAACCTAATACAATCCGAGGTCACATGTTTATTGATACCCTCCGAAGCTTGGCCTACAGTTCATAGCGATTATGATAAGTAAAAATAATAATTTATATTTAAGGTGCTTATAGGCATACTGTCAACCTCAAAAAATATTTTAAGCTAAATATTTTTTCAACGTATTTTCTTTGATACACACTACTATAAAAAAATCCAAAGTACGGGAAGAATTAAAAATAAATGCCTTGAAAGTCTGAGCTTACAATTGTGTAAGCATTTATTTGTATGATTTAATTTTCGAAAAATAATATGGCTAGCCTCTCTTAAACTTTCATATGTTATAGAGAATTGTAAAATGAAAGAATAGGTTTTTGTTTTATAAATATTAGATGTCAAATCTTTTTTTCTCCATTTCCTCTTAGTTTCTAAGATCTTATTTAAGAAGTAAGTATAGCGAGAAAGACTCGTCACTTCCTTTCGCTATGATATACGCGGTCATGTAGCTGTATAGCTGTAGTCGGCGTTTCTACTCCTCTCTCCGTAGGTACACACTCAGCATACCCCTCCTCACTTCTCAAATAATAAAAAAAATATGTGCGCCTCATTCGGCCACTTCTCCACGATGGGGCGCTCAAAACAGTCGCAAAAAGTGAGCTCGTGCCGTAGCATTGCAGTCAGCAATCTCTCTTATGCCTGACATTGTGTCTTGAAGTGTCCTTATTTTCTGCACTTAAAACATACTCCATCTTTATTCTTTCAGTTTTAAACACACTTCAGATACTTTTAATACATCCATTAAGTCTCTAATATAACTTATTGATCTTGGAAGCATTTTTATCATGTAGCTTAATTTTTAAACATTATTTTTATTATTTTTTATAAAAAGTCACAGTGTGTCG
>NW_019380328.1:61640-80892 GCF_000648655.2 Copidosoma floridanum | reverse complement strand
AAACGAAAACTTTATATTTTTATCTTGCAGTCAAACAGCACCTTTTACGTAAATCGCACGAAATCCATTCGTAAATAGTAAAAAAACAGACTGACAGGAACAGTGACTTAACGAAATCAACTGTAAACAAAACGTTTCATAGATACGTACATGAGCATATATATCTCATGACCATAATATGAAACGCATAGAAGCGGTCGTTTCAAGATATGGCACACACTAAAAATATGGTACACAATTTGAAACACGGTTGTAATTAACTTTACTATTCGTTTATTAAAGGAATTTTGGGAAATAAATACTTTAGGGACACTATTTTATAATTACAAATAAATTTTATCACCTTTAGCGACTTTTAAATACGAATACAACAATAATAAAAACTGCCTTGTTCCTGCCATCTTCATTCGTGATTTTCGTCGATTTCGAGTGATTTTGGTAAGGGACAGAAGGTTTGCATTATTTTTAATATTAATGTGTATGCAATGATTTTCATTTTCATTTTTCCGAAAAGTGCGTATTTTAGTTATTTTTAGGGTATTTTTATTTAACGTCATTTAGTGACTATGTACAAAAAAAAGGCATATTTACATACTTGTTTCATATTATGGACAGCTTTTGCGTTTGTTTCATAATACGTACATTTACCTTATCTGCCACATCTTTTTCAAACGTTCAGAAACGTTGTGATCCCTAGAGATGTAAAATATTCTCGTGACTTTTTTTTATTACAAGTTATATTTTAATACAAAAAGTGCCATATAGTCCAAACGATATTACTACCGCAACTTAGTCCAATGGATAGATAACACAGGACCACAAAAAAAAGTGTCAGGGTACCAATAAGTGAATATATATTTTTTATGTATTTTGAGGTGCTGATTCAAGATCTGAAGTCCAAAATGCTCCATCACGTCAGAATTTCTACCTAACCTCAAAAAAGACCAAAAATGATCATGAAAATCGCGAATTCCAGGCTCTTAATGCAAAGTAATAAACTAAGAGAATTCGAAATGTAAATAAAAATTTTTTATAGTAGATGTACCCCATTTGATATCCAAGTGACACGTGTGACATTGTAAAAAATTTCTAACCTTAAAAAACTAGACAATCCTTACCAAAATGAAAAAGCTTATAAGATTGATTTGTAGATATAAATTTGACGGTCTTAGGGGTAGTTTCTTACGTATATTTTGATTTTAAATAAGAATTCTGCTTATCAATTGCTTTATATCATCAAAATCTAAACCTAACCTCAAAAAATTCTGAATATAAACATGAAAACGGCTAAACATACATACTGAGTGTAAAGTAAATTATTTCTTGTGTATTTTTGCGTGCTTCACCACAATCTACTACTGAAATTGCTCAACTACGTTATAATTCTAATATAACCTCAAAAACATTTAAATAGAGCTTCATTCCACCCAAGATAGGTATACATTTAAAAGTGTAACCATGCATTTGTCTTTACAACATCAGAATCAAATATACATCTAAATACGCTGATAATGATTACGGTATGTTAATCTTATTTATTATGTGATTCGTTTCTTCTAACCTCCAAAAGCACTAAAATTTATCTTTAAATGGAAAATCCCATGTAAACATTTAGAACTAGTTAATGAAAGCTGTCTCTAAAACAGTCCTACACGCATTTTGATGTGCTAATTAGGAACCTCTTCAATTTTCTCTGTTACATCATGATGCTTACATAACCTCAAAATAGGAGTCATTTGTTTTAGTGCTAGTACTGAATATGACGTATATCATGGCCTTTTTCTTTAGAAGTAGTATTCATCATATGCACAACTCTCCCATTCACATGAGAAACATGGAATATTTTGTAAAATTGAATTTTATTTTACTAGCGTGGCGTAAGTTTAGGCATATAGTTGTTGATAAAATAAAATCTTCTACTTAAGTAAATGTTTCAAAATTTTTATTTGTTTTATAAACGTTACACAAAGAAAGAAGTAGACAAATAAAAAATGTTGAACATTAAGTAAAGTTAAATTTTTTTTTTAAAATCAATAATCATATACCTGAAGTGACACAACGCTAGTAAAGTAGATTTGAAGATTTTTATTGATACGTAGCAGGTCGTCTTACCGACAAATCAATCAAAAAATCATCAATTACTGTAGCATACTCATAACACTGGTCACTTACATTCGATAAACTACAAGAGCTGAAATTAATAAAGTGTCTTTACATAATTACTTACATAGACTTATTTTAATATATTTTAGTATACTCGTAAGAATTGATAGGTATATTTTTATATACTTTGGCGTCTGTGTTTATGAGACTACTATATATAGCTACATAAGTTTTTTTTTAACGTACAGATGACAGTTCATTTATGTTGTTGCTGTTTTTAGCATTAATCTTTTACGGTTTAAAAACAATTTTTTTTTTGTATGAGTTCTTCTAAAATGTCTGTGTGTTATAATAGAGATAAATTTTGCGTTGTTGTGGACAATATTTACCAACTAAAGTTAGGAAAAATGTCGCAGATATATGTAGAGAAATGTATAAAAACTGTTACGGTATTGAGCTGCAGATAAGTAACGATTGGACCCCCCGAGTGATTTGTATAAAATGTTCAGCATCCATCTCCAGTTTTGATAAAGGAAACAAAGAAGCAAAACGTTTTTCAAAACCTATCCTCTGGCGACAACCTGAAAACCATGAAAAAGACTGTTTTTTTTTTTTTTTTATGTGAGACTAAGGGTTTCAATTCTAAAAACAGACATAACATCAAATATCCGGAATGTGGTTCAGTAACTCACCCTG
The DNA here is from genome assembly GCF_000648655.2 of Copidosoma floridanum. The sequence continues at coordinate 78,093 of NW_019380328.1, read as the reverse complement.
AAAAGGTTACTAAAGATCCATCTGAATTGAGCTTGTCCAAATCTGATCGATCTGAGAAGTACGACGTTGACATGCAAGTATATCTGAAGAAGGTAATATTAATGTCTATTAATTTTAATTGTAAATTCATCAAGTATTTATAGTAATAAGATAAATTTACCATTATGTTAGAGGCTGAAGAAGTATTAAGAAGTGAGTGTGAGGATTCAGATACAGATCTTATAAGAAAAAAAATGTTTGATCAAGATGAACTCAGCGATTTAATTAGAGACCTGGGATTGTCCAAAGAAAATGCTGAATTGTTAGCCTCTAGATTAAAAGAGAAAACTTGTTTGACGCCACAAACTAAAGTGAGTTTTTACCGTAACAGAGAAAGTAAATTTAGGCAGTATTTCTCCAAAGAAAAGAGTTTAGTATACTGCAAAGATATTAATGGTCTAATCAGCAAATTCAATAGCATTTTATATGATCCAAATGAGTGGCGTCTTTTTTTAGACTCTTCAACAAGAAGCCTGAAAGGTGTACTATTACACAATGGTAACGTATATGCACCAATACCAGTAGCTAACTTTGTAGTGTTGAAGGAAAAGTATGAAAATCTGTATTTCGTATTAGAAAAATTGCATTATGAGCACAATTGGCAACTATGCGGTGATCTGAAAATTATTACAATTATGCTTGGACAGCAAAGCGGATTTACTAAGTTTCCATGTTTTTTATGTGAATGGGACAGCCGAGCTCGTGATCAGCATTACGTCAAAAAAGAATGGCCAGCCAGGACAAATATGATACCAGGGCAAAAAAATTTTTTAAAACGTACTTTGATACCGGTTGACAAAGTATTGCTACCACCTTTGCATATAAAACTGGGACTTATAAAACAGTTCACAAAAGCAATAAAAAATAATAAAAGTGAGGCTTATCAGTACATTTTTCTAAAATTTCCACATTTGTCAGAAGCCAAAATGAGTGCAGGAGTTTTTGATGGTCCGCTAGTTAGAGCTCTATTGAACGATAGAGATTTTGAAAAAAAAATGATGAAAAGCGAAAAAATAGCTTGGCAAAACTTTAGAGAGGTTACCCATGGCTTTTTGGGAAACAGAAGAAATCCAGAGTATAAAGCCATGGTGGCATTAGCCAGCAGAACCAAAAAGTCATTGTGAAAGAATAAAAGAGTTCACTCGTCACTGTGAAACCTTTTCTCGGAAAAGACTCCATATTTCGGGACCTCCACTCCTCGCTGGTTAAGCTAGCGCTCTCTGCCGTAGCTTAAGATCCAGGCTAATTGGCATCCCCGGAGAAGCCCCATGTTTCATGGACCACTCCTCGCCGGTAAGGCCAGTGATCCCTGCCTGGCACCTGACATTAGATCCGCTAAGCCCTACATATAGTTCTAACACTGTTTCGCATTTACCTAGGCCTGAAGACCTGTAGGTCAAGGAAAAAATCCTGGAATCACTTAGAAAGAAAATTTCATGGAAAAACTCGCCCTGAAAAAGCCGGGGTTTCATAGGAACTTTTTCCAGTGAAGATCTGTCCTCCCCGGGAATCGAACCCATGACCCCTAAAACAGCGATGTATCAGTAACAAGCATGCTTACTACTGAGCCAAAGACTACCCCTGCTAAAAAACTTTGTTATCATTGGTGACTGTTATGATGCATGTATGCTACTCTATGTACACGATGGATATATTTTTTAACACATGTGGAATGCATACTTCAGCTTTCCATATGTCTGAGCTTCTTAGTATTGACTTTTTTTAAATTATACTTCTATAAACGCATTCTGAGCTGAAGTAAATTAGCGATTTTTGAATGCTGACTTTAAGGAAATATGTAACGGAAGTTAACTTTGTATTTTATACCCCCTCCCCCTGCCCCGCCCTGTCTCGCCTCGTCGCGCTGCGCCAGTTTTCTTCATACTATCTTCACGCCACGCCACACCATGGCATCGCAGCATTCATGTGAAAAAAGTTAATTTTGATTCTTATTTCTCCTTAAAAAAAAAACACTTTCCTCGAGATTCGAACTGGCGACCTTCTGCACACAAGCCGAGTGTAATATCTACTCTGCTATTAGTAGTTCCAATATAAGGAAATCAAATATTTCTTTTATAGTGTGGTTCGTAACTTATTTTCAATTTTAATATTAATTTATTGTTTGTTAATTAATTAGGTGTATTTAATTTCTACGTACAATTTCCTCATGAATGCAATATTACGTGGTTCTTCCGTAAGGTTACATATTTTATTAAGATTTTTTCTTTAAATAATACATGTAAAAAACAGTACAGTTGAATGATCTGGAATTTTTTGTAGGAATTTTTTATGCCTTAGCATTTGCCATTTTCACAATATTTATCAAAGTCCCTAATCTACATTCATTAGCATGTAATACTACCCTATTTAAGTTGACAAGTACGCTACCGATTGTGCTATCAGAGACTTAGATTTACTAATATGTCTAGAAGATGTCTTATCAATATTTGGTGTTGTACAAAATGTCTTAAACATAGCTTAAAGATGCCTTAAGCGTTATTTCACATTGTCTTAAAAAACAACTAAAAAATAACTTGAAGATTACTTAAATGGGTCTTTCAGTAAACTTTAAGACGACTTAGAAAATAATTCAAACATGACTTAAATACTGTTTATACGCACAAGGCGACTTAAAGGAATTTTCCACGTTACTTATGATCTTCATTTAGTAGCACGCTCGTAAGGTTGTTTTGAAAATAGCAATTTGAAATTATTAAAACTACTGCCAAGGACAAACTATTTTGAATTTTGAAATTTAATATCTCGTCAGCGTAATAGCGTGCTTCTGTTAGGATCATGACTACGAAATAAATCTAATAAGCATTTTCGATTTAGAATTTTTCTCTCTTTTAGAATCTGGAATGAAAAATAATGAAAAAAGCCCTTAGAAAAGCAAAGTGCGGCAATAAAAAACCCAGAAAGTTCTTCATATTATTTAATTATAAAATGAGGTTCTAAGCATAGGCAATATTATTAACAACTAAAATATGACCTTGAGCAAGCAGGCATCAACGAGTGGGGACCCAACTGTTTCTCAGTATTATTTATTATTAAGATGTTACTTTAGGCGGGCAAGCATCAGTGATATAAAACTTTACAGTTTCTTAGTATTATTTATTGATACAATGTGCCTGAAGGCAAACAAGCATTAGCGATTTAATACCTAACAGTTTCTTAGTATTGTTAAAAAACAAAATGTGCCATAAGCCGAGCAAACATTGGCAGTTCAGAACATGACATTTTTTCAAATTTATTTATAAATAAAGTGTGCTTTTAAAATACAACAGATTTTGAGTACTATTTAATAAAAAAATATGCCAATAGATGTATAAGTTATTTCAGTGCCCTCTGAAAAATTGAGGAGTAAGGTGATCGATGATTTGTTGAAGGTGAGGTTTAAGAAATAATAACACCCGGAGTGTTTGTATTTTTTCGTTAAATACAGCAGTGTTTCGCTGACAATTTGTGTCAGCCTCATTAGGCTTAGATACGTGAGAGTTCGTGAGTATTATGACTCACTTAACACTAATCAAACGATAGACTAAGTTGATAAATCAGTTGGCACCTAGTGAGAAGTGAGTCGTAACAGTCACGGAGTTTTGTGTACGTAAGCCTGACGAGGCTGACACAAATGGTGAGGGAAACATTGCTGTATTAAACTAAGAAATACAAGTACTCTGGGTGTTATTATTTCCTAAACCTCACCCCTAACAAATCAACGATCACCTTACTTCTTAAAAAAATATTTTCTTAAACGAGCAAGTACCCGCAATTAGTTACCAAACAGTTCTTAGTATTATTCATTAACTAAACGTGTCCTCAATCGAGAAAGCATCAGCAAATAAAAACATAACAGTTTCTTATTATTAATTATTAAAGAAGTAAGCCTTTAGGATAGGAAGCATCTGCGATTAGAAACTCAAAAGTTGTTAATTATCATTAATGATTAAAACAAGCTCTCTGTAGCAAACAAGCATAGGTGATCAGAAATTCAAAAAGTTCTTAACATTATATTTTAATAAACTATATCCTTACCCAAGCAAGCATAAAAGTGAAAATGAAAGTGTTTGTTAGTATTTTTTATCAATAGAGTTAGGTGAACAAACGTCAATGATAAAAAACCTTACAGTTTCGAACGACAATGATTTAATACTTTTAAAGATACAGCGTTTTGAAAAAAGTATCGAACATACAAGTAACCACCAATAACGTATAAACGGTTACATCAAATTCGCTTATAATTTAACCTTGTCTGCATAATACCAAAACCACGTATTTCTAAAAGTTTCAAAAAAAAATATTTATTATTACTCGACTTATAGTAAAAAATCCAAATTCATGTTTTCCACATTTATTATTATGACGGCACGTACACAAGGAGTGTATGTACAGCTATGAAAAATAAAGAATGTTTAAAGGGCTATATCTTGTAAAGTTTTCAATTTAAAAAAAAAAAGGAAAAACACGTGTCGATTATTTCACAAAATTATACAAGACAGACCAAATGGAATTTTTCATACAACTAGTTGTGTATTAAACGTAAAGATTAATGATGACCCTGCAAATGACCAGTGGTGATACTTTCAGTTATTTTTAAATCTCAGTAATTGATAGTTAAGTAGCTTAACTCTTGCCGTCGAAGTCTCTTATTTCTGGAATGCGTGCTGGAGGAAAGTACGCCGCTGGCTGAAGAATATTTCATCTTCAGGTCGTTCCCTGGATATCAACAGCTCACTGTTGTTTGGGGAAGTGGGCCTGGAAAATACCTCCTTTGTGGGTATACTGTTGGGACGAACCACTGAAGAGGAAGTGGATGTTCTTTTAGCCGTTGTGGCTGCCAGTACTTCTCAAGGCTGTTTTTGCTGGCTTGTTGTTGTAGCGAAAAATACTCTGGTGGCACCAGGCTGGATGGTAAAATGGCTACAAAATTCTCAAGTGTTAAAGCAGGTTGTGCTTTGGCTGGACGTCTCCTGGTATTACGTTGGAGACGTTGGCGTTTAAAACGCCTATTTTTTCATGGCGTTTAATAATCTTGCTGGTTTAGGGTAGAATGGTATGTAAGTTGCTTGTCCATTCAAAAGGAGTGTTGTTGGTAGCCAGGATACCCAGCTGCATGACTAACAACTCTATTCTTGATGTAATGCCGGTTAACCACTATGAACATTGACACAAATCCTTGGCCTATTATAACGACAATTATTTTATTTAATTGCAGGTTTTTTCCTTTTTACTTCGACGCCACCTAGCGGATTCAGCTAAACTAAAGCGCTAAGCTAGCGTTTTTTTGAAAAACTTTGAGCTAATTTATTGCTATTGTTACTAATTTTTTAAAAAATGAACTATGTAAAAATTATAAATAGTATCAAATGTTACATAAAACTCAGAGAATGTGTATTATTATAGTAATTTTTTTCCGATTACTGTATCCCATAAATAGAGATTATTCTTCTTAACATGGAGTACGAGAATAAGGTGAGCCACATTAAATTAACAAGGGAAACGTTCATTAGTTTATAATGCACTCAATTGATTGTTCTTTTAATTTTTGAACCTGTAAAAATATGATACATTGATTTAATATAGCTGACTATATTTTGCTTAGTATACCTTTTATAGATATTTATGGCAAGGGAATTGTAGAAAAATTTGACGTCTTTTTTTTTGTGATATTGGCCATATTATATAATTTCGCATGGTTTTTATGATGTAGTAGATAATATACTAAATTAAAATGTTTAATTACTATAACAATTAAAGTTGTAAGCACAATTTCAGTCAAGCCATGAAAATTATGAGTAAGTTTATGAAAAAATCTAAAAAGTTGATTAAGTATTATAATTATACGATAATAGCCTTTAATAGCTTATTTTTATGTAAATAGTACATTACGATACTAGAGCACGAGGAAGGTGATTGATGCACGCGTGTCAATCACCTAACCTCCCGCACGTGTGGTGTATACAACTTTTCGACACATCGTGCGCGAGGAACGAGATTATGAGCCATTTAATGTGGCTCATAATCTCGTTCTCCGTGCACGGCGTATCAAAAAATAATATTTGTACAATTCTCTGGCAAGCTTTTTTAATCTAAACGCGCAAGCTGTGCTTATTGACATCAGGACCCGACGTTCAGTGTTTTTTGGGTAGGGAGTTAATGAAAAGATGGCGGGAGGCTGGTAAGAGACATTTTTGAAATTTATAATAAAGAAATGTGTCTATTAAATCTAAAAGTTATAAATATAATAGGTTGTGTTGCGTTAAAGTGGCTTGGGCGGTTGGTACCGTACCTAGGGTAGGGTGTCGTAAAATTATAATTTTGAAAATTGGGAGATGTTGTGAGGCAAGCAAGATTAATATTTCATACTTTTCTTCTGATTTTCTCTTAAGTTAAGTCGTTGACCCTATATTTTTAAGAATTTAATAGATTCTTCGTAAAAAAAATACGCACGAATTATTTTAAATTTTTGAGGTTAATTATAGATTTCTTAAGATATAGTCGATTTTATGACCACTGTCCATAAGAGTAAGTGTTGAACTCGTGAATTTTCAGTAGCGATTTGAAAAAAAATTAAGTCGTTGACCCTAGTATTTCCTTATTGCAAATGAATTTGGCATGATTTATTTATATAAATCTAGAATTTCAGAGGTTTTGATCAAGCTGATAAAAATGGCCCAAGTCACCGTAATAACACAGTTATATACATCCACCTACGCAAATACACCAACTTCCTCTCTCGTCGCGTGGAGTCCGTTCTAGCCGAGATGAGAAATTTTGGTAATACGTGTGAGAAAAAATAGCAAGCCACATAATAATTGATTTTTTTTTTTCAATTTTCAGATTAGGAAAAGAGGAACGAAACATACTTTTGTGTGCCCACTGAATTTTGCTTACGATAGGAGACACACTCAATAAGTCCATCTTTGCTTCTTGCCAACACTTTTTTTTTTAAACTGAGTTGACTATCTACTTGGATTCAAATAAATTATTGGCGAATTACCTGGTTGATAAAGTGTTGCTGGTGTTTCTTGTATGTTATCGCATAAAAATACATTCAATAGCATGATTGACGGGCATACCCATATCAAAGACCTAGATAAGTTTGTGTATTTGAAGAGATCCCTTCAGAGACCTACTTTGAGTAAAATCTTCATTTACGACACGAGCTCAAAATGCTTACAAACTAGCACGAAAACTTTTTACTATTACACACGTTATAAAGCGCCCTTGTCTCAAAATATTTGTATGCGATCCTTGACATTGCCCAATCACTGCTGCGACGTCTATTGAACTATCAAAATTAATTGACAACATTCGCCAACACTTTAATCAATTCTCTCCCCTGGGTATCGCATCCGAGCTTTGGCATACGCTCGCAATTCTCAAAAAGGATCACATCCGTCAAGAAGGGAGAAAGGCGTTGAATTTAAATAAGCTTCTCGATTTTGTTTAGTTTTATTCGTTTATAAAGAATTTCCACTATCGGTTAACGTCATTAAAACAAGCAAAAGCGAGCGTGCAGACTAGCTCCACCGGAAAGCGTTACGTGAAGCACGAATAAGGGACAGCAAAAATGCGGAAAGCCGAGAACGGAGCTTGCATGCTCGTCACAATTACTCCTGCTGTTATTGGTTGCGCTAGATGTGGGGGAAATCATGCGCTCTACAAATTTTCCGTGTATGACAAACTTGCTGTCTAACAGCATTGGGGTTTTTTAAAAATCACCAACTCATGCCATAATTGTTAACGCACTCACGCCAGGAAGTGTAACTCCATGTATTGTAAGCGTTGCGACCGCTATTACAATCCTGCTCTATATGATGACGCTAAACCAAAAACCAATTTGAAATGAGAACTGTCCAATAAGGTGATCGCCTGACTAAGGACAAATTTTTTTAATATAGTGCTCCATACTTCTAGATATTAACTCATGATTAGTGTAGTAATGAGCGTGCAAAGCACTGACGGTAAATCTATCGAGGCCCGCATACTGCTTGATACGTGTTTGACTGCTAATTTTGTCACTGATAGTTTCGCGCGCAAATTTTGACTACTGATGTAGGTGTGCGTGATGCCAATAAATACCATGAATGGGATACAATTTTTATTAAGAATCATCTCCCTCAATCCATTCATTTATTAATTGGTACCAGTGCACCATTATATTTATTTTTAATTTGTCAAATAGATGTTTCCCGCGATACCACTGACTTATTTTTACAAAAAACGCGGCTAGGTTGGACGATAGTTAAAGGTATAATTAGCGGTATAAAAATACAAACAGTGCCATGTAATTTTACTAAGTTAAGCAAGCAATTAGCAAAGTTTTGAGCTATCAGAGACTCAACAAAGAAGCCGTGTGCAAAAATCATTACATTTAGAATACGAACTGAGGTTCCACCGGAAAATACGTGGTGTATCTTCCTTTTCGTACGTACGATCCTGCATTTGGTGACGACCACGTACTAGCTCTACATTGGTTCCTATCCTTGCAGCGAAAATCAACCTCCGATCCTTCATATCAGGACTGATACGCATAGTTTATGCAGGAATATATTGACTCAGGTCTCATGACTAATCAGCCATGAAACCAGGGGGGCTGCTACCTACCCCATCACGCAGAATTAAAACTGTCGAGTGCTACGATGAAATTGCCGATTGTATTTGATACCTTGTTAATGGTTGGCCCCACCATCTAATCTGAATTATTTGAGTATATGTTAGGATTTTGCATAATTGTGAATGCTTTTATCTTTGATATCAAGACCGTGTACCGGAAAGCTCTTGTACACCCGAATTACATAAAATATCGAATCGTGTTCTGCTACGCTCATGGAATAATTCAAGCGTTTCAGCTTAAAACGGTAACAATAGGCCTAAAATTAAGTTGGCTAGCTACCAAAAATTAAATAAGTTATTGGATGTCGTGTAGCGTGATGTTTCGTGTACATGTACAAACTATTTGGTTGGAAAAGTTTTCCTTGTGTGGCTCGAGTTTCTTAATTTCTCATCGCCATTCTAACGACTCGGGTTTGCTCTACCATCCAACTTTCTGCGACTGCACCTGGCCCATCCGGTCCATTAAGCGCAAGACCATCTCTCTTCACTCTACCACACTCTACACATCTCTGGCCATAGTAATTACCAATTTTTACACATACACGCACAAGTTTTGCTCACATTCACATAATTTTTTTTATTTTTTGCTGTATGGAATATTATGCTCTGTCGTGATGGCAAAGGCTTTAAACTCGGAAAAGTAGTAGTTGATCCCAACGAAGCGATTTTGGGCTTAAAATTAAGAAAAAACATAAGATACAACACCTAAAGTCTTGACTTAAACCAAGATACGCGTCATGGGTTTTTAATGCAAAATGAATTTTTTTTTAATCTCGATTATAGAAGAAAATGTTGAGTACAAAAATTGTGGGAAAATAATTTAGCGTTAGGATTAAGTGTTAAAAACATTTTAAAAACTAATTTTCATCGTTTAATCAAGCAAAAAAGTAAAAAAAAAAACCGAAAAATTAAGGAAGGGTATTAGTACTTATTCAATTAGTAAAAATTTGCTGAAAATTGGGTATGCTTTGAAAATAAATGTGGTTACTATTGTACTATTTTACGCCACGTTTAATCGCGAAATTTCAGAATGGTGATCTAGTGCAAGACTGTTAATTAAAAATTTCGATTCCTCGCACTTCGTGCTTTAACGATCTCTATTGTTTCTAATAAATTTAACTTTTAACTTTTAGGTGCATAATGTAACAATTCTATATTATTTTAATGTGGAAATTGTGCATGTAAGTTACAATTTTCACTAAAACTAGTCGAGCCCTGATTATTTTAAATAGATTTAACATGTTCATCAATACCTGTAGACAGGGCAAGTCCCGTTCATCCTATGTAAATAGCGTCGCAATCTCAGCATTTAATCAAATATACCCTACTTTTTTCCATAATGCCATATTTTTCTTTATTATCACCTAAAATGGTTTCGAGATTGTGTTACCATTGAAGATTGACTACTATTGAATTAATTTTGGGTCTTTTTAACAATTTACCAATTTTCTCTGAAAATATGGGAACATAATCTTATATGTAGAATTTTATGTTTTCTGGCAATATTAAATAAAAGTGTTTAAGTATAAGTTTTTTGTATGTTTTTAATTAGGTTATCTGTAATAGTCTCATCGTATCCATTATTTGTTTACATTAATGTATAAAAGAATAAAAATCACCCATTTTAACTTGACGAACTGTTGTGAATCATGTGGCACCAAAATGTCAGTAAATGTTGTTTTTCTATAAATTTACATCCTAACTCATCATTACTTCGTGTTATTTTTAAGTCTAGAAAATTTAAACTATTATTATTTTGTATTTCAATTGTAAAGTTAATACTGGGTACGATGGTATTGATGTAATTAGGAAACCTCTTTAACGTTCTTTCTGTCCCTCTCCAAATGCAGAAAACATCATTCACGTATCGTGCCCAATGTCGAACACTATCTACTAGAGGTGATGCAGAGTTGAAAATGGCATCCTCTTCGTGTGACATGGAGACTTCACTAATGAAAGGAGACATACCTATACTTACATTCTTTATCGTCCCGTTCGCTAGAAATCATTTATCAATATTCGCCTTATCAATTTTATATGTATACATAATCGTTTATTCCTCTTGTATATTCAGTGTATGTCGAACCTTTGAAAATGGCGTAACTGCCGAAACAGCTGTCGGCCTTACTTAGAGTAAGAATTAAATTGTAAAATAAAGCAAAAGTTATTAATTACATTTTGATAAATTATATTTAATAAATCAAATTTTAAATTGCAACAAGAGAGTTATATGCCATTATAGTATGATAACAAATACAATTTAAAATTGAATTATAACGTATGCATGCATATGTGTGTGTGTATATGTGTGTGTGTGTATGTGTGTGTATGTGTGTCCTTAATCCCCCTCTAAATAACGTAAAATTCTGTACGTTTTTACCTTATTTTTATTAAGTTAAATCTTTCATAACTCCCCTTTACCATTCTCAGCCTTTGTGCTCAATTTTTAAGATTTCCCCTTAGCTCCCCTGCCACCCCCAGCTCCCTTAATAAGGTATAATTCTATCGGGTTTTAATTTATTTTTATTGAGTTAAACTTTTATTTCCCTTGTTTTAAAAAAACTTCCTGCAGACACCCTTCAGTTGCATCTCTGAATAAGGTAAAATTATGTGGGTTGTCAGATCATTTTTAGTTAAACCACTTTTTGCATCCTTCCCTCAGCTTTTTTACACGTTTCCAGAAACCCACCTCAGCCTTCTTACAGTTTCTTAAATAATAGTCTGAGAGACGCTCCAACATTTGTTCTAGTCCTCTTCAGACAATTTCAACCACTCCCTTAAAAATTCTTTTATCTATATAATTTGTTAACACATTTCCAAACCTTCCTTAAGGCAGTGCTACAGCGCGCTGGTCTCTTTTATCTTCAACTCTTGATAAGTTTAATAATTGCATTTAATCCATATCAACATAACCATGATTGCAATTTTCAAATGAAGTTCATGCGGAGTTGAGCCTTCACAAATATTGTTTAGAAATTTATTTGGAATTTATATAAATATCAGATTTATCATCCCCTTTCGAAATAGCATGATCTATCCTGTTATATATTCTCGTTTCCCCTTTTACATGATTTAGAATTTTATTTATAAAAGAGTGAGTATATTTGTTCTGAGACGTAAATATAACGTTATTAATCGACAAGTTAATACCTTTACCAAAAATATCACAAATAACATCGGTTGTTTTCCATTCATTTGAACTTGCAATGATTCACTTTTCCCTTCTCCAATATATAATAATAATTAAATAAATGTTTTGTTAATGAAGAGCTTTTTTGAGAATTTTTTGGAGTTTGCTTTAAATTAGAACGTTTAATTTAGCTCTAATAAAGCATTATTTACTTTTCCTTTCTCAAAATCTCTAATAAAAATTGATTTAATTTTCTCCATAAATTTTTGCCTCAAATATATTCAGACATTAAGAACCATGAAAAAAATTTTATCAATCGGCATGGCAGCATCACATTACATACTTCTTCAATTAAATGAGACAGTATACGAAGTGGTAATTTTTTCCAATTCACCCAAGTTTTTGTTACTGAATTAAAACAGAAGCATTCTTAAATATTAACACTGAATTTTGATATGCAAAATTTTTTCGAAGATTTTCCTGAATAACAAAAATTAAATTGTTATAAGCGTGAAAGAGCAATTTTACCTGCTTGAAGCCTGTACGACAGTAAATTAAAGCAACTATTGAAACAATAATCTTTTCTCTTTTGCATTATTTAGTGCCAATGTTGTAAGTAAANGCGCGCAGGGGGCGCGTTAGCCCTACTAGTATATATATAATGGCCTTACTTCTGTAGAAAAACGTTTGCTATAATGGCTTTTTTCATACATTTTTGTTCTTTGTGTATAACATTTTTATTTGTATACGTTCCATTTGTTGACTTACTTTTTTCCGAACTAATAATTTTTTTATCTTATTTTACAATTCGTGACACTCCACATTTTTTTTTTTAGTAGAAATTGTGATGTTTACATTATTTTGAAAATATCGTTTTATGATATTATGATTACTTTTCTTCATAATTTTCTTTAATTTTTCCGTATCCTGACACTCTTATGTTGTAATAAGTCGTAACGCCCGGTGTTATTATTTATTACCAAAAGTGTAAAATTTAAATAACTTAAATAAGGTAATTCAAATTAAGTGATACTATAATAGAAATACTTCGTTCAAACGTTCAAAAAAAAAAGAAACTTGTGTGCAACCAAAACTTGAGATTATTTAAAAACTTAATGTACATATTATTTCAATTCAAATGTATTTATGTTTTTATTTTATAATGTTTTAATGTTAAAAATGTTCTTTTACTTGCTTCAAAGCTATATTTACTGCTTGTATATTACTATGCTTGGTTTTCTATAGCTGTAGAGGAATAGCAGTCGATAGCAGCTTTTTTGTAATAAATTTGCTTTTATAATTATTTAAAGAAGTTGTAAACTCAACTAAGTTCCCTTCAGGGATTTTGAAAAATATTTTAACTGAGAATGATCATGAACAATTATTGGAGACAGTTGATATGACCAAAGATAATGACATTCTAGTCCAAGCTGAAAATCATGATCTCCAAAGTGAGACCGAAGATAATATTAATCAAAGTAATTTTCCAGTGTAGAATAGTATTTATGCGTCAAATATTGAATTAGATTCACCATTGTTGTAATAGTGGACCATCAAACAAGCGAACAAAAAAATCAAACTGTGATAACTGAAAAGTCTGAAAATGACATTGCACTCATTAAAACTACAGATCTTTATGGCCATGGTATTACTTTAACCATTGAAAATTTACTGATTTTGTATTCGTAATTTTGTTATTAATTTATTTATTGTTTACGCAAGCAATGATATATTTACTGCCAAAAAAGGCGTAGCTGCAGGCCTAGTCAAACAAGCTAAACGAATAAAGCAAACCAGTGACAAATTGCATGCACCTGCCCACGTAGGAAATAATGTGACGATTGCTATTACAGCTGTGGATAAAGCAAAAAGTGATTAACGAAATATTCTTGGAATAATTGTAGACAAAACTGAAGATAATTTGTACAAAATTGGAACAAAATATAGCATATTTAATAAACTCTACTGCAGATCAGAGTTTGATACATGCGCTCAGAATTTTTTAAGTGAGAAAGATGTATTAGTGAATAAACTTATTTCCTTACGATCTGCTGCAACATGCGATCCAAATACAACTAAACAAGGGTACGTTCGCTGTAACTGACGAATATCTTGTGCAACTAATAAAAGCTTATGTAAAAAAAAATGTTTTGTGTAACTCTAAGTGCTTTGATAGTACGACGTGCTGCGATAAGTCATAAAACATACAACTTTTAATATAATTTTAACTGAGTTCAAAAATAATATTGTTTTAGTAACATACTGTTGTAAGAAGGATTAAATCTCAATAAAAAAGATGTACAATTAATAACAAAGATGTGATTTTAACTTTTGCCTGATCGATTTCAGGCAATACTCGAATTACTTCAAACTATTTTAGGCAATTCGAGTATTGTCTAAAATTCTAGGCATTTCAGGTTTTGCCTAGGCATTTACTAGAAATACCGAAATTCAGAGTTTACCGGTAACGTATGTTACTAAGCGATAAATTAAACATTTTCTGAGTGGGTTGGCACGTGGAGAGCGCAAAAGGGTAGTACTCCACTAGTATATACAACGTATAACGCGGTGTCACCCAGTGCCCTCAAGCCTCTCGTGGTTGCACAGTCTCCAGCCAAGCTGCAGATGATGCCTCTCCGTGCTTCTAGTAGGTCGCCAAGAGCTGGTGAATGGACGAAAGTTGGACGACGTCTCGATGGCGCACATACTCTACATCCTTCACTCTCAGTCACGCTGCTCGCAGCCTACTCTTCTCGAAATCTTCTCTATTTCTTTCCCCTACTCCTCTCCTACAACTTAACTAGCACCCGGCCCATCTTTCCTCTAACTACACGTATATACTCATACACACTCTTTATTTCCAGTGCAATACAATTTACAAGGATACGGTAAAATTCAATTAATAATCCCAATAATTACTAAAAACCGATAACACGTATTCCTCTTTTTCTACTAAATCACATTAAAATATACACATACATTGGCGCACACAATTACAGTATTATCGTCACTTAAAGTCCTTTCATCAACGATTTATCGTTCTATTCACGCTTTTCACCCTTGCTCTTCTCTTTGCTTGTCTCTCTGATTGTAACTGTCCATCTTCATCTCCTCTTCCTTCGCATGAAACATAGTAAAAAGACAAACACACTTGAGCAAACGTTGAAACGAGCCTCGGGCATCAGAATTTGTACCAAGTCGAGTTTTGGTGCATTTCGGCTTAAAATTAAAAATGACCCTGTCACAAAAATATAAGGAAAACGCTTTGGATCTTCGAAAACCATGTGGTTTTACAGTTCCTGTGGGAGTAAAAATGATAATTTTTCTTTTTTACAAACGTTGGGCTAAAAAATCCACTGCTGACAGTGGGTAGTATATATTGCGAAGTACATCGTACATGTCTCTTCCATACCCTGACTTTGTAAGAGTACGAGAGAGGACTTACTGGCTATTTGCACTCGACTTCTCTTTGTTCTAAAGTGAGCTTTAGTACCGTGGACCCCCTGTTTGTAATAAGTAGTCAATCCTTAGTTATCTATAGATATTTTTAAAATTGGTTTAATATGTACACGTCATTTTTTCAACCGTGGTTTTCAGTTAACGTGGGTTGAATTATGTTACAACATATTTATGTGACTGCAACCGTAGTGTATACAGTATATGGGAATAAAATTCAAAATTGTGCATATGTGTAAGCATCATTATTTATTTTCATATTGCATCCAACATATGTAATGACTAATAACAATAATATTTTATTTGTATAGCCCTTATTGTAGTCTGTATATTTTTGTCCATGTTTTAGTTGTAGCTTAAATGTACTTATTAAATTTTAATATAGTATCAGGAGTGCGTTGCTTATAATTATTAAGAAGTGCTAGTATTATTATGTACTTATACAGAGGTGAATTAACCCAATTTTTATTCGGTTAAATTTCACGGTTAAAAAAAAGAAAGTTATCCTATTGGCGAAAGCTATTGTAGCCTAAAAATTATAGAACTATATAATGCAAAAGATATACTTTCTATAATAAGTGATTCTTTTGGCGGGGCTTTCCACACTTCCTCGGGAAAAAATTTTTTTTGGCCCCCTACTGACCCCCCTCGCAAAATAAGGGAAAATTCTTTCATTTTCTCTCTTATTTGTATGGACTCCATTAGATTTCAAGTACCGTCAATTCTTTTCTGCCAATTCTTCGGAACCCTCGCACCTTCTCTGCTGATTTCTTGTACCCTCTGTCATGACGAATCTTACCACCCCTCACATCAGTTACTATTAGCTATCCCTTAGAATAACTTTCTTTGTTTCAACCAAACTGTTAACACTTTCCTTAACTCCTTGTTCCTCTCTATTATTTTTTTGTTGAGGGATACTATTTCTAATGTCAGAATAATTGCATTATATTTATAAATTTAAAGACATTTAATTTCTTATTACATAAAGTAGAAGAAATTACTAACTTTATTTTTTTTTTTTATAAGATATGTGAAACTAAAACATTATTATCGTATGTAATTAATACTTATAATAACAGTTCAAGGATTTCCTCTGCTCCTCTACCTCCTTCACCTGATGTTCAGTACTTAAAAATTTTTTAATTCTAAATTATTTCCCTTTCGTTGTACCGCTCTTGAGGCAAATAGATTTACTTTATACTTGTGAGA
>NW_019380328.1:47437-61329 GCF_000648655.2 Copidosoma floridanum | reverse complement strand
ATGTTCAGCAGGCAAAAATACATAAAAAACAATCTATGTATGGCTGTCCAGATAACAAACATTTAATGCCAGAATATATTGTATTGCGCCGAGGCCGTACGGTCACATTAAAAAGGCACAGACCGTCAAGCTCGCTGGATAAGAACAACCAAATAAAATCAATTGGTCTTTACGTATTCTTCAAATACTATGTTTGGCTCACAATTTGAGAGGTGTTGAGTTGAAAAATATTAATCGGGCTTTAAGTAGCAAGCTATTGAAAATAGCAAAAAACGCATTTTTTGAAAGTTGTCGAATTTTTTACGGGAAAAGTATTGGGTTTAGGCATATGGTGTATGTTAACTTTTTTGTTCAAAATGAGCTAAAGAATAGGAAAAAAAATTTTTTTTCCAAAAAAATGAATAATTTTTATTTGTTCATAAAATTTGTTGATAAAAAAAAATTGTCCATCCGGATCGTGACCCACCATCGATAATCGTGTTCAGCAGGCAAAAATACATTAAAAAAACTTTGGTGGGTCCGTTCTAATTGAAAAGGCCACGGGACCCTACCTGGCGCCTAAACTAATTGTAAATCACAAAATTATTTTACTGAAAACTGAAAAATAAAGTTTTTAGACCAAAAATAACTTCAACTAAAAGTAATCATCTTCACTTTTTGTACCGTAAAGAAAGTAATTTCTATTAACGTGAATATCTGCTGTGACGATTAATAAATTACAAGGACAAAATAATGACAATGTTGGTTTACATTAAAAAAAAACTTTTATTTGCGCTCGGAAAATTTTACGTAGCGTCATTTTTATGCAAAACTAAACATGGTATACGTACATAAATTGAAGGTGATAATACTTATAAAATTTAAAATGTTGTGTGAAAGACAGTTTTAATTAAAAAGTAAATCAAAAATATTTATTGTTACTGAACGTTTTGTACCTAAACCGTAGAGCAAATTTATTAACAACATACGTCAATCAATGTATTATATTATGGAAAAATCTTTTTACTGACTGAATAAAACAATATAAAAATGTGTATCGATTCATTCTTAACTCACAAGTATAAAGTAAATCTATTTGCCTCAAGAGCGGTACAACGAAAGAGAAATAATTTAGAATTAAAAAATTTTTAAGTACTGAACATCAGGTGAAGGAGGTAGAGGAGCAGAGGAAATCCTTGAACTGTTATTATAAGTATTAATTACATACGATAATAATGTTTTAGTTTCACATATCTTATAAAAAAAAAAAATAAAGTTAGTAATTTCTTCTACTTTATGTAATAAGAAATTAAATGTCTTTAAATTTATAAATATAATGCAATTATTCTGACATTAGAAATAGTATCCCTCAACAAAAAAATAATAGAGAGGAACAAGGAGTTAAGGAAAGTGTTAACAGTTTGGTTGAAACAAAGAAAGTTATTCTAAGGGATAGCTAATAGTAACTGATGTGAGGGGTGGTAAGATTCGTCATGACAGAGGGTACAAGAAATCAGCAGAGAAGGTGCGAGGGTTCCGAAGAATTGGCAGAAAAGAATTGACGGTACTTGAAATCTCATGGAGTCCATACAAATAAGAGAGAAAATGAAAGAATTTTCTCTTATTTTGCGAGGGGGGTCAGTAGGGGACCAAAAAAAATTTTTTTCCGAGGAAGTGTGGAAAGCCCCGCCAAAAGAATCACTTATTATAGAAAGTATATCTTTTGCATTGTATAGTTCTATAATTTTTAGGCTACAATAGCTTTCGCCAATAGAATAACTTTTTTTTTTTTTTAACCGTGAAATTTAACCGAATAAAAATTGAGTTAATTCACATCTTACGTGTTTTTAAAAATATTTTTTTTGTGTTTCTCCCTCTGTTTCCTCACCCTCCTCTGTGCTTCCTAACCCTCCCCCACTTTTCCCCTACCAAATTTATTTGGCTCCCCTGTTATATCCCGAGTTGATACAAACGAATTATACTAAATTACTTTAATGTACATCAAATGCAATAGAAAAACACAGTCAAAAATTTGAATGCACAGTAATTAGGTCATTTATCTTTACTGTAATTAACTAAAACAATGAGTTTCGGCTCTTCGGCGATCCGAGACACTTCTCTCTTGCGCTTTATAAATTAATCATTATTAATAAATAGGCGCTTATTTACTTTTTATTTAAGGCTTTTATCTTATATGTAAATAATTATACATCCGTGAGATGGCACAATCTGGATAAAAATTCTTCTGAATGTCTTGCTCCAAAGATACTTTTACCTAGCATATTTTGTCCATCATTATATCCACTTACCCGAACGGAAATCTCAGTCATTCTGTATGATTATAATCTAGCCTGGATCCATGGTATTTGTAAGAGTTAGGATGCGGTCATATGGAGCACGTGATACGCAATACAGAACCACTTAAGCCCATGATAGTGAAAGAGAGGCACACGGAAGTAGCTCGGAAGGAGCCTTTCTGACTCTCATGGGCTTAAATTGTTCCGTATTGCGGATTGCGTGCTCCATGTGACCTTGGCTTTAGTTATCATTATTTATGCAACGTTTTTATTTTATTTCTTCTTGTTTTTAAAAGAAAAATGATGGTTTATGAATTAAATATACCAAAAACATCGAAGCATTGAATCTAAAAAATTACTTGAAAAATCATTTCATGCCTGATCTGGACTGGATTCATCCTTCATGCTTTACACGGAGGTATTAACCCTCAAATAGTACCATCAATGCCGGAGCTCAGTACCAAATTTTCCAGCATGTAAGTAGCCCGAGTAGAAATAGAAGTGTGCTGCCGATCTAAATCGCATGGCCCAATTCAAGCAACCAAGCCCAGCCGCAGGTGGGTTTGTAATGCCAAGTCAGACCAGGCTGCACCCAAGTCAGCGCCGTAATACAAATCCACTGTAGGCTAGGTTAGGTGCTAAGCTGCGGCCTAGGTAGGCGGCGTGGTGGCCAAGCTTGGCCCCAGTTTTACGCCCTCTTTCAATTTCCATTTGGGAGTAGGTCTTGAACTGTCATGACATTGGTGGGGTTACCACAACGATATTTGTACATAGTCATTAGTTAACTTGATCCATCTAGGAAATTTTTCATTTAAAACTCTCAATCATATACATGAAAGCTTACTACCACATGTTTGAAATTTAAAAGTGGATGCAATTAATGTGGTAGTTGGGAACTTATTATTTATTTTATTTATTTATTAAGGTAATTGTTTCAGGGACGTACCTCATTACAAATATTATGATATTGAAAAGAAAAAAAGGTACACTAGTGAAATAAGTAGATACATAATTGAAAGAACAATAAATTATAAGTAGAACAAGTAAAATAAAATATTAAAATTATAATGAACAGTAGTGATCGGAGAGCATGTATTAAATCATATATCTAGAATGAAGGCTCTAATCTTGAAAGCTTTGGCTAATAAGTAGAAAAAGATGGATATATCTTTTTTCGTCTCGTAAGAGAGGACCAAGTTGAGGCTATTTCTCGTAAAAAACTTAGCTCTTTAGTTAGTGTAAGCTGGACTTCGGCATTAACATTGCACAGTGTACATATCTCATCTTCATTGAATTTGTGCACCGTGTTATTCAAGTACGTAAGCACTGTTTTCCTCCCAGAGAGTCTCCAATTGGCAAACAGCCTGATAAAGGACAGTGGCAGAACGTGCTTCAAGAATGGCTCAATATTTATAGAGCTTATGGTTTTAAGTTCGGTATAAGTAGGATTATAGCTAGATTTTACAGCTCTAGCAGAATCTTCGTCAAATTTGCGTCTCGTGATATGTGCCTCGATGACTGGGAGAGCAAGGTGAATTTCATCTGGGTTATCGTTTTCAAGTAAGTAGTTGTGACCCGTTTTCCTAAAAATGACTTTTAATACTTAGTACTACTTGAGGTTTGCCCTAAGGGAGGCACGTTCGTCGAAAGTTCTTAAGGCAAAGCAGATCTTTCTAAGGTAACGTCCATTTCGAGTATTTTGATCCAGAACATCAGGATACGTTTGACGACTAAGCTCTCAAGCCCAGACTCGTCTGTTTCAAGTAGCCAGATGTGCATCGTGAGAGTCTCAGCAATCTTTTGAGAAAGTCAGTGTGTGCCTTTTCCAAATCACTCAGGTGACTAAGCCCATAGACCTCGGAGCCATAGAGCACTGTCAACAGTACTGTAAACAAGACGATTTTTCTGCTTGTATTCCATTTGTTGGTTTTCTTCTTTAACTTCTTATCTCTTGATAGAACCGTAGATTGAGAGTGTGTCAAACTTGCTTTGTAGATCTACTGGAGTTTTTCCCAAAATGATGAGGTCGTTTGCCAAAAGCAGGAGATCAACTGCAGATATGATGTCTCGGTGGCCTTTGCTGATAAAAAAGTTTGCTATATCTGAAATCAGTAGCGAGGATAACAATGAGCTAAGCAAGTCACCCTGTAAGACTCCTTACAGTTTACCCTTGGATTTCTATAGCTCCATTGATACTCTAGCTCTCAGGGAGAACAAGTTATCACTGCAAGCTATGTTTCTCCTAAATCCAGCTTTACAATCTGGCAGAATTTCGTGAAGCTCAGACCACTTCGAGATTTGATCTGTAAGTATTGAAGTGAATATTTTAAGCACGATGTTCAGTAGTACTATACCTTTGTAGTTAATCGGGTCGTATACATCTCTTTTTTATATAAAAGACTAATCGTTAATTCGCACCAGGAAGAAGCCAGTGTTCAGTACTCGGTTGAAGATGTCTGTAAGGTAAACGAGCCATATGTGCGGAATTGACTTGAAAACAGAGCCTAAAATTAAGTCTGAGCCCGGGGCTTTGTTGCCGTTTAGCCGGTTGATCGCCGGAAGAGCCTCTGAAGTGCTGATTACTTCATCCCTTGGAGGATATGCATCTCTGTAAAAATTTTCTATAGCCTTCTTGGAAATATGACAGCCAGCAGGTTTTCAGTGTCTTAAGCGTTTGACTGCAGTCCAGAAAACACGTGGGTTCCTTGTGTTAGTCAGATTTGCCTGTAACTGAGAGTTATAACATTTGCTTGCATGATAAAGTTTATGATAAGATTTCTTAACTTCCAGGACATTGACTCTTGAGATTGTACTCCTGGACCTTAAAAAAGCATGGTATAGTCTCATCATATTTTTCTTGACTTCTCGACAGTTTTTGTTGAACCAAGCTGTGTTCGTAGCCCTTTTTCTCACAATGTTGTTGGTGACAATCTCTAATTCCGAAGAATGGGCTGCTCGCTTAATGAATTCAATGAGACTTTCATTCATACGGTAGATATCTTCCGTCTCAAAAGAGATATACGTTGCCAACTCTCGAGAATAACTTTCTGATTTAGATGAGTCCCAGATGTATTTAACTCAATTAATCTGAGGTTGGGCGCCCTCTAATAGTGAGATCGAGGCAAAGTTTGGATGTATGCGAAGAAAAGCAAAGACAGAGAGGTGATTGGAGCAGCCAATGCCCAGCACTGAGAAATCAGAAAAAGTAGAGAAACCGTTCATGTTTGACCAAATGTGATCAACTGTGCTAGATTCATTGCTGTTTATTTCTTCGGTTTATTTCTTCGGTTAAAATACGGCTCTGCTTGTTAACAGCATGGTCTCTAAAGCTGATGTGCCATGAGAATGGTGTGTCGTTGGTAAGATCACTCATGAGCTGGTTCTCTTCACCTACTCTAGCATTAAACTCGCCTCTAACTAATAGCGTAGCATTCAGATTTTCAGAAAATAGCCCTAAGAAAGCGCATAAATCCTTAAGCTTTCTTTGAAAGCATTTGACAGTTGATTTTAAATACACATTAACAATAATGAATCTTAGATCTTGAATAAATAGGTCGATGGCCAGGAAGGATTCTTCTATACGCATAACTTTAAAGCTCCTAACGATGTTCTTGTTGATTAATGTTGCGAGGCCGCCAGAAGCTCTGCCAGCAAGTGTCGATTTCGTGACTGAGCTGTTGATAATGTCGAAGCCACTGAATGCATTGGGTAGGTTTTTCATACGTTCCTTTCACCAAGTATCTAAGGTACTGAGGACTGCTGCTCTCGAGAAATTAGTATTGAATTCTTCTGCAGTAATATTGTAAAGGTTAGAAAAGCCGTGTACATTCCAAAAAGTAAATGAGACGTCAGGAAGACTGGATCTTAATAATTGCCTGGAATGGTTAATCATCTTGTCAGTAGAAGAGAGGAGGCAAAGAGACCATGCGTAGGTGTTCTGACACCGTGAAGCAGACCGTGGAGGGGAGCATACATGTCGCGATTGAAGGTGGCCATCAGAGAGCTGGGTGTTGAAACACTAAGTACTCATGAACGAGTTCCTCGTTGCGAAAGGAGTAAGAGCTGACGTATCCAGGACTAGAGCCTCCAGGCTTCTTCAACGATTTGGTTAGGCCTGTCCCCTCTCGCTACTCTTTGATTTCTCCATTGACTTAAATTTTCCTGTATCCTAGTTTAGCGGTGTTATCCTTTTGTCTTTCTTCTTCCACAATCTTCGCCAGCTGGCTCTGCACCATTCTTTTAGCCTTCGTTCGATCGTTTAGAATGAAGACGTCAAACCCTCTCATCTTGTTTCTTATAATTTGCTGTTTATTCTCAAATGAAGTTAGTTTAACAACAATGACGCTGCCTCTTTTAGTCTTTATAGAAACGGCTTGCCTAACTTCTAGTGCAATTTCCAAGTTTTGAGTGAAGAAGGACCCAGCTTCTTGATTAAGAGCGTTGGAGTTAAGTGATAATCCTCTAATAATAATTTTATTCTTCTTGTCAAGTCTCTCATGTCTCTCTTCACTACGTTCAACAGCCTCTATTCGTTCAGACAGCTTATTTAAATCGCTCGATCATTTAGTCTCACGCGTGTCCAATTCTTCTGGGACATATTTCTTTATGTACATTTTGACATCTGAAACCTCTTTTTCAGTGGACGTGTTATGACCAGACTTGTTTAAAGTATGGTCTTAACCGTTTTGTTTTAATGTTCTTCGTGGATCTCTGAGGATTCAGTTCATGAGCTTTATTTGTTCTTTTTCAAGTAAAAATAATTATTCAAATAATATGGATGATTTTAATCAATGTTTAATTTTAAATTCTTTTATTAAAACAATTCAAAACAGGTATTCTCTTAGATACAGTCCATTCAGATCACTTCACAGATTTTGATATGAATTATATTACTGATGAAAAACTTACATCTATCACTGACTGTTGTTACTGCTGCTTCGGAGTTCCCTAATGCTTCGTGCACTAATTCCCAGTGATTACTTAAACTACACCAAGGAGTTCGTAGCCTGTAAGATGTTGCGGTATCTGCTTTCTCTGCCATCGCCGGAACCACTTTTGATGGGCCTCTTTCGTTGTACCTCGCTCCTTAGTGTAGTCTGATATGATTGATACTCTCGTACTGCACCAGAGTTGCCTCAGCCAAAACGTTATGCCTTACGTGTATAAGGTACTCGTGAGTCGTGGGAGTCAAGAGTAGACTAAAACCTTAGAGAAAAGGTGACAGACGTAAAAAGAGCGATTTTTCCTGTTGATGGTGAGTTTTTATAGCATCAAAGCGAGTAAAAGAGGCCTTTGGTTGAATTAGGTCAACCAATGAGTGATGTTCTTGCAGACTGCGTTGACAGCAAAACAGTAGGCTTGCACGATGATGTTACATGCTACGATTTTACATATTAGGAAATAACAATACAACAGTACCAATCGCTTTTTTCTAAGAAGTGCGATTGAGTTTTTTGGATCAGTGATGATGAAATCAGTGATGATGCATCAGGAATAAAAGAACGCCAAATACAAGTGCAAGTATGACAGTAAGCTTACAAATTTCGAAATAAATCCTTTTAGGGATTTTACAATCAATTTTTAATAAAATGAAATAATGTGTTAATTACAAATTTTAAAATCGGTATACGTTATTAGAAGTGGTCAATCAATGTGCAAGTAAATTATTGATTCATACATATAACGTACAATTTCAATACATACGTGCATTCTTATAAAGAGGCTGGCTGTATTATATGTCAGCATATTATTAAACATTCACCTTAAAGCTATTACACACAAGCATATAAGTGACGTATAAGCTCCTCTTGTCATATGAGCTTGCTGTATATTCACAATACGTCTTGTTTGAATTTGACGGACGGATAGCTTTTTTTTAGTTATAATATGATTCGTCTGTATTAACTCGGGATGTAACAGACGTGACTGGAATCGTCAAGGAATCAAACTTGTTTAGGATTTCCTGAAGTAGGGAGTTGTCAACCACGAAAGAGTCAGTGAAAGCTTCCATGAGTCAAATACTCCTTCAGCCTGATTGTGACGCTAGCAAGCTTGTTTACGCCGAGATTAGAGCGCGTGTTAATATTAGAAGGCTTACTAGGTACCGTAGCTGCTCGTGTGTATATATGGTCAGCCAAACCAGGTGTTCAGTAGAAATTATGGCTAAGTATCGATCAAGCAGAAAAAAGGAAAATAAAAGGTAGTACTACTGTGCGACCGCCGGTAACATAAAGCACAGCAAGACCACTCTTCTCGTAGATGAGCACCAGGTCTTCGCCGTCAAGCCTAGTGGAAAAAATTAACACCAGGCTCTTAATCGTAGCCTCCAAATCGTGCTGACTATGTGAATGGAGCAGGAGTGCCACCCGACCTCTTGAGCACTAGAATAGCACCAGGTGCAAGGCTACGTCGCCAGATCTTGACTAAATACTTTTAAATGTGGCTGCAATCAGCAGTGCAAGCGAACTATCGGGATGGCGGCCACTCGGGTCAGTCAGCACCAGGGTATAGCATAGTGGATGGCTTAGCAAACTGCAGCACGACAGAAGTCCTAGAATGTACAGCACCAAGCGCAAATACCCCGATGGCAGTTTACGGTTAGGCCGCGGCTGTATGGAGAAATCGTAGATACCTGGCCCCAGGAGATTTGATACAACTCACTGACAGGGACGAACCAGCCCAGCTCCTGGCAGAAGCTCACTCAGGAGCAAAACTCTAGTCGAAGGCACTAAAACCACAAATTAGCCTTGACGAAAATTACTGCGACCACGCACCAAACATAAGAAACTTAAGTATATTTGATGGTTTGTGCAATGGAGTTAGACTTTTTATAACTAAATTATTAAAATATAGCATTAAAGCAGAAACAATAACTGGATAAAAATCAGGTAATAAAGTTTTCATACCAAGAATCACATTGAATACGGCTTATATCTCATCTTCACCGTTTATATTATAGAGAAAACAATTTCATTTGGTTCTAGCTTTTTCTATGACAATTCATAAATCACAGTTTTGATAAATTAAGATTTTATTATTAAAAACCCTCATTTTGTCACGGTCAACTTTATGAATTGCTTGCAAGATGAAAGAATCCTAATAATATGTGTGCACAAAATGATTTTGAAAATGAATCAATTACTAAAAATATAGTATATAGGGAAATTTTTCATATTTAAATATTAAAAACTTTTTTTACTTGTAAACAGTCACAGAAAACTCTTATACCTATGAAATTGCTTTCTACACACGATAAAGTAGAACATTCCTTTTTTTTTATCTCACTCTCTTCAGAGTATTCTGTACACTAAGCATATTCATAACAAATCTTGCTTTCGTATAAAATATGTCGTTATTTACAAAAATAGTAAAAAAAATCACTAATACCAATGTAAATTTCTTGAATTAACACAAACGTTTCATGTTAACAAAGTGATCGCTTGATTGATAATTTTACTGTGTATTGCTAAGTATTTTTATTATGTAGTCACAAGTTATGATTGATGGTACTTTGTGTAAATTAGAATTAAACCCCCCCTCTCCAAAGTTATAATGACTTACTTTTTTATCAACATTTTCGAAAAAAATTTCAAATAATATATCTTTTAATTAATTACTGTTGAATATTGAAATATTATAAGTTTTTATTATGCTACAATCACAATCTTTTAAAATGAAGCGTAATAGCAAACGAAGCAACATTAGTCATAATATAAGTATAAATATAAATATAAGCACATTTAAAAATGTTGTCAAAGAATGCCTCAATCAACAAAAATCGTAGTAAGATTTTTGAAGTGACTTTAATATAAAATTTTTGTACATCAACTATTAGGTAAATATAACTTGAAACCTAATGTTTTAGAATTAACAAAATGTTTTGTCACACGTTAACTTATTGCCTGCCCCCCCCCTCCTCTCCCAGCATAAACATCCGTATGATTTAACCACACCCCCTTTCCCCTAAATCTAATAAAAATGAAATAAATGTTTCAAAATATTTTATGAAAAAATTGAATTTCCACAAGTTTTAGATCTACCTTGAATATCCTTATATCAATGATATTTTATTATGCTGATAAATATGTTGTGAAAAAATTCCGTGGCTCTAAGTGTTCAACCTACAATAACGTAAATATTGTCTTAGGTGGTATCACAAGACTAACTGAATCTGGTTTATCTATGGTAACATGGAAATTTTTGGGAGAAAAAATACCGAGTAACGAACAATCATGGCTTATCGAATTTGATAAATACAAACAATTTCCTGAGTTTCAGATGTAAGTACCTTTTTCTCTTCTTTATATTTTCTTCTGTTATTCACCTCCTTCACTTTGTTACATTTTAGTTTAAACAGAGATATAACAATTGAGGAGTTTAAACGAATTTGGTCAATGGAGTACGTACACAGGATGTGGGGTCGCTTATTTGGCATGATATTTATCGTACCTGCTAGTATTTTCTGGTTAAATAATATGTTAGAACCACTGATTAGGAGGAGGATAATTGTATTAGGGTCTTTAATTCTCTGCCAGGGGCTTATGGGATGGTATATGGTCAAGTCAGGCTTAGTAAATAAATTTGATGGTCCTTCAGATGTACCTCGTGTATCACAATACAGATTAGCAGCTCATCTTAGCTTGGCGTTCCTCATTTACAGTGGATTTTTTTATACTGCTTTAGATTACCTGAGACCTGTGCACGGCAGTATTCCTAGTTACTCATTGTTGGTAAGCTCTTCTCATCTGAAGCAGCTTAAAAAATTGAAATTTGCCTGTAGCTTGATAGCAGGTTTGACGTTTCTTACAGCAGTATCTGGTGCTTTTGTAGCTGGTTTAGATGCTGGACTTATATACAACACTTTTCCAAAAATGTGCGATAAATGGATACCAGATGATATCTTTTACATGACACCAGCTTTAAAAAATTTCACAGAAAATCCTGCAACTGCACAATTCGACCACAGATTACTTGTAAGTTATAAACATTGGTATAGTTATTGTATTTTTTAATAGATAAACTTAAGATTCATTTACTTGCAAGTGAGTTTCAATAGATTACAGAGTGCATTGTGTGAATAAATTATTTCTAAAAATTAATCTTTGTTAAATTAGGTCTCCTTTTCATCTTAATAATCTATAAATAATATCTTAGCTTTAAATGGTTGCTCTCCCAATTTCCATAAGGAATTGTGATAAACTTGCTAATTATCGTGACAATAATAGTAAGCATTAGCTACATCAAAGAATATATTTTACAACACTTAGTTATTTATAGTTAACTTAACTGTATGATTTTTTTTACTGTCGGTATTGCAATGCATATCATTCTTCTATTCTTGTGACAGTCAGTCTCGAACGTTTTTTAGTACATCAATAAGCACTGAGTGAGACATCTGCATGAACTGTAGCAAATGATAATACTAGAGCTTGTATGTGTGTACGTGTATATACATACGTCCAAACAAGTTCTAAAAATACATGGGAAAAAATAAACGTGATACACATTTGAAGAAAAAATTTACTGTATCCTATATAAAAAAGAAAAACTATGTTAAATAGAGCTTTTTATTTGTTATGTGATTAGTACACTTTGAAATTACGTAAAGATAATTTAAATAACATTCTGGAGTTTCTTAAATTAGGGTAGTAAATTATTACTACAAGTATTTTTTGTTTTTGAAAATGTAATTAAAATTGTAATTTTATTTAAATATCCTTAGAATGGATAAAGAGGACGAAATAAAATTTAAGTGATGGCAATATCGTCACAATGTGTAGGTTGAGTACTTTACATCGCATTTTTTTTTTAATTCAAAACTTACTTACAAGTATAAATCATTAAAAGTAAAAACATTTTAATGTTATCACGAAGCGTTTGGGATCCGTGCGGTATCAAATCGAAAATTCAATGAAAGCTTGTAAGCAAAGAGGCTTAAAAACAACCGTTATTGATTTTCCAAAAATGTAGCTGTATTATAACACACAGACATCTCATATAAGTTGAGACAAAATAACTTTACTTCTTTCTACTATGGTTATATTATCATGACATAAAAATTAGAAAACTTTAAAAATATTTATTCATGTAGAGAAAATATATACATATATTCCCAATGCACTTAAAACTGACTACTTGACAACGCAACCATAAAAATTTATGAATAGTGCTACATCTCGAAGGCTAAGCAGTGCCAGATTTATTAAAGAGGGGATGAAAACCGAGATTTACAAATATTGACGAAATAATACAAACACATTTTTCCTTGTTTTGAATATATTCTTGTAAAAATGTTGTATAAGGATCAATGTCTCGTCTTATCTGCTGCGCATCATCGTCCAATCCTCCACCATCTTCAACAATAGTTCCGATTACTGTGGGGGTGACTGTCATAGCATGCCCAGAGCCACCAGTACAATTCTTCATCATTGTCCGGCCTTAGTAGTCAACTCCATACTCCCTGGAGCGTCTCAAGCCTTCCTTTAATAATAAAATACACAATTTCCTTACTTAAAAAACTTGTATGTTTACTTTAAGTTTTAGAATTGTTTTATTTCAATTTAAATTAGACCTATTACAACATATTTCTTAAAATAATCTATCTGATTGTTATTCTTTTAAGACGATAAATAATTCTACATTTTTATTCTCTCTTTTTGTAATAATTTCTAAAATGCGGAGTTTGAAAAAAAATTATTTTCTAATTTTTATATTCCAAATTATTACCGTACATGTAAAAATTATATTTTTTCTAATATAATTGTACTTCTGTTACGTTTTATAATGTTAGAA
Organism: Copidosoma floridanum; assembly: GCF_000648655.2. The sequence goes on along the minus strand of NW_019380328.1, from coordinate 48,262 downwards.
AAAAATTTTCATAAATTATCACCGAAAACAATTTGTATTGTGAGATACATTGTAGATTCCAACACCTTTATCGATTTTTTTTCCTTCCTTTAGAATTTTCTGATACTGACCGAAAAGAAGGACGTTCTGCTTGCAACCTTTTTCTTTTTTTTTTCCTTTCTCACCTCCTATCCCAGCCATAATAAAAGTACTCGCCAGTCTTTAGAGTATCCGTAAAGATAACATTATATAAAACGCCAAACATTTTTTAACGCATGTCTGCTCAAAGAAGAACCTTAAGCTCTGATAAAAGATACAAAGGTACAACAACATCAATATAAACGGGATCCATATCAAACAGATAGTCTTCCAGTTTTACTGTGCAAAAGAAAAAGCACTGACAAAAGGTGCAGAGGTACAACATTTAATTCAATAAAAATGGGATGCATTTTGGACAAGTGGTAAACATTCTTCAATTTTTCCGTGTAAATAAAGGGTATCGTAAACAAGAATCATTAATGAAAAGTGCAAAAGATCAAAAAACGCTAATAATAATAAAATGTGTCCTAGAAATTTGAGAAATATACTACACACCCTAGCAACCAACTATTGGTACTTCCTCTCTCCCATACTTGATCAGGTGGATCCAAAATACTGAATCCATCAACCAACACTGAAAGAAAGAGACCCTTTCCTTAACCTTTTCCTCTTCTTCCTTATACTAGCAGCTAGTTGTTATTATTATTATTACTATTATTATTATCATAAACATCATTATTATTGTCATTATCACCATCACCACCATCACTATTTTCTTCATCATTATTATTGTCATAATCACCATCA
>NW_019380328.1:22379-33665 GCF_000648655.2 Copidosoma floridanum | reverse complement strand
AATACAATTGATATAAATTGATTTTTAGTCGTATTGAGTTGCATAAACTAAATGGTTATAAATTATTTGTATGTATAAAGTCCATATATTTACAACCGGGGTGCTGTTAAAAAATAGATAAAAACAAAATATATTGTAAAAAACAAAACATGCTCTTATTAGTTAAGGTTCTCCACAAATAAACATTTTCACGGTACTAAAATATATATGACATATTATTTTTATAATGTATTAAATTTTTTTTTTTTTAAAGACTCTGAGTAAAACATGAATGTCTAAATAATCTTAAAACTCTCAATGTAAATCGTTTCATATGGTGGAACGTTGCTTGAAAGGCCCTACACAGTTGACTATATAATATGACAGTTAATTTTATAATTCAACATATAATAATAACGATGTTTTGCGCAATGGCCCTCTATAACTCAATTATGACTTTTAATTTATCTTGACGATGAGATAAATCGTGTCGATAAGGCAGTTTTGTCTTAAAGTGATTTAACATTAAAGCAGATTAAAAGTAATAGACTAATCCATGTACGACACGTACACGTCTGTATACACATCAAGGTCCAAGAAATACGATAAAAACGATGTGATCGACGGTCTCCAAAAGAAGTGTGGCAGACGGTGGGAGGTGGTTAGAGTGCGGTAAGGGGTCACGAAAAAATTATCTGGTGGCTGTGGGGGGCAGTCGAAGGTTTCAAAAGAAACTACGATACGTCAAAATAAGGGTAAAAATGACAAGTTTTTACCTTATTTTGTGGGGGGGTGGTGGGGGTAAATGGGGGTCTGTATGGGGTTGTGTGGAATATTATATTCAGTATAAAGAAGAATACTTGGACTATTTTATAAGTCTTGAAACAACAGAACATAATTGATAAAATAACAAAAAAATTACATAAACTTGACTTTAGATCTGGAATGGTTAAAAAAGAGAAAAAAAAGTTTAAAAAGGACTATAAAAAATAATAACAATATACTCACGCAAATAAAAATATAAAAAATTTACTATTTATTCTGTATCTAAAACTATTACTATTTATGCAACAGTTATTGTAAGAAACTGATACTATTTTTTAGAACTATTGTTGCTTTTATTGAAAAAATTTTTGACAAACAAACTTTTACAAACAAAGAAAACAACACTGAATTCACGTTAAAGAAAATTTTACCTAGTAACAATGATGGCTCAAAAATTCAATATAATATTTACAATGACAACATTAAATTGTTTCAAAAAAGTTTCGTAGTAAATGACGTATTTGACATTTTTATTTTAAGAATAGATCAAGAATAACTATAAGAAAATTTTTCAAAAATTGGTAACCTATTCAGACAATAATAATTCATAATGGAATAGTTGTACAAGCCAAGAAACGGAGTAAAAGGAATTTATCTTTCGAAATCAATTTGGAATTTTATTTAAAAATTATGAATTGAGGTGAATTTGAGTAGAAAAAATCAAAAGTTGTAAAAATAGACTTCAGTGATATTCCAAAAAAAAGGGGTTATATAAGTAAGTAATGTATTTATTTACTATTTATAAGAATTTATAGAATCTTTATCTTTACTTAACAAACATCATTTTATCTAGTAATCATTGGGTTTTTGTACAGTGAATTTATACTACGAAATTTAGAAAAAGACACAGAATATTTTGGCTATATTTCAGACAAAAAAAAAATTGGAAGTAATGTTACTTATAAAAAAAGAAGAAACCATAAACTTTGGGTTTTGTTGGAAAATTGAAGTTACTGGAGACTTGCAAGAAAAAGGTAAAAAGTGTCAATATTTATCAAAATTACTTTATACAAAATAAAAAAATGTGAAAAGTATTTAAATGTTCATTTATTTAAGAAAAAATTTATTAACAGTGAAGAATCTAAGTAAAATCAAAATTTTAGATGAGAATCCAGTAGACGTAGAATATTTAATGGGGNCAGCATCGATACTGCAACATATAAAGGTGTTAATAAATCAGATGATAATATTTAAATAAATTTTCCCGTAGAAATGTTAAACAACATTAGTGAAGGCTTGCCACCTCATGAACTTAAATTAAAAATAGGTACAATAGTAATGTTAATTCGAAATTTGAGTATATCAGACGGATTACAGCATCGATACTGCAACCTACAAAGGTGTTGATAAATCAGATGATAATATTTATATAAATTTTCCCATAGAAATGGTAAACAGTATTAGTGAAGGCTTGCCACCTCATGAACTTAAATTAAAAATAGGTACAATAGTAATGTGAATTCAAAATTTGAGTATATCAGACGGATTATGTAACGGTACACGATTGCGAATTCCTAAATTGTTGAAGTATAACGTAGAAGGCGAAATAGTTACGGGGGAAGAAATTTGTAATAAAGTTTTTATTCCAAGAATAATATTAAATACTGGAAACACTTCATCATTACCTTTTATTTTATGTAGAAAACGATTCCCATTAGTTGTAGCATTTGCTATGGCTATAAACAAGTCTCAAGGTCAAAGTTTTGATAATGTGGGATTATACTTCAAAAAACCTTTATTTTCTCATGGTCAATTGTACGTGGCGTTATCAAGATGCAAAAATAAAAATGAAATTTTTGTTCAACTTGATAGAGAAAATATTTTAGATATTGAAAATATAGTTTGGAAAGAAATTNATAAAGTTTTTGGTGGGCTGACTTTTTTTGTTAGCATTTTGTAACGTTGCATTTTGCCAGCCCTGTCAATGTGTTAAAGTCCATTACCACATTCCTACCAAATCACATGGAAATATTGTACAGTTTTTTTTTTCAAAACATCCCACATCCCCCGACCTACCCCCCACGGCCCTCCCACTGACCCCCACGAATTTTTTCATGGCCCCCACCGTCTACCCACACTACTTTTGGGGAACCTGACCGTGATTATACCGTCTTTACCTATCTTTAGACAAAACTGTCTTATCGCCATGATTTATTTCATCGTCAAGAAAAAAATTTTAAGTCACATAATTGATTCATAGGGGGTTGTTGTGTAAAACATCATTATTTATACAATTAAGTACATTTAAAAACCAATTTATATGGAGTTAACAATATTTTGAAACCAAATAATATATACACATATATTGGTGCGCATTATTACTATGTCATCATCACTTATATAGTCCTTTATTACACAATTCTTCTTTTTACGTGCATAAATTTAAGTTTAATTTTGAGTATCATTAATATAAACAATGAAAGTTTCGCATCACTTTATGAGTCATCTTATAAAACCTGATTAAACCACGAAGACTTACGTCCATTTCTATTCTGTTCTAAATTAATGCTGAAATTGGTGCAATAGATGAACACAATATACATTCATGGCATGTATCATTAATTGATAAATTTTACCTATACATAAAAGAATAATAATTAAATCATGTAATAAATATTAGATACATTATTATATTCAAAAATGTCTTTCCAAACTATATTTTCAATCTCTAAACTGTTTTCTCTATCGACTTGAACAAAAATTCCATTTTTATTTTTGCATCTTGATAAAGCCACGTATAATTGACCATGNGCTTGGAATGCCCCACACAGTTAACTATATAATATAACAGTTAACTTTATAATTTAATATATAATAATAATGACGCTTTGCACAACGACCCGCTATAAATCAATTATGACTTTAAATGTCTTCTTGACGATAAAATAAATCATGGCGTTAAGACAGTTGTACACGTCTGTATGCACATCAAAGTCCGAGAATGACGGTATGATCCCTGTCAGGTTCCCCAAAAGTAGTGTGGAAGGTGGTGGGGGGTCACGAAAAAATGCGTGGGGGGCTGTGGAGGGGCTGTAGGAGGTTTAGGGAAAAACTGCAACGTATGAAAATAAGGGAGAAAATGACAAGTTTTTACCTTATTTTGTGGGGGGGTGGTGGGGGTAAATGGGGGTCTGTATGGGGTTGTGTGGAATGCCCCACTGTGATAACTATACAATATAGATATATATATGTATAAAACTTTTTTTTTAAATAAATACCTACTATCGTAGTGTATTTATTCTTTAGGCTTTATTGTAATCGAGTACATATAGCCTTGGTACAGTAAGGCATACTTTACATTATGTTAGTTACAATATTATACAGTATTAATCACATGTTACATTATTGGTTACACATTATTGGTTATACATTATGGGATACACTTTGTAGTTTGTTGGTACGGTGATGACGTCACATAGACCACCTCGAGGTCGAAGGATCTATGTGGTAGGCCATTTTAATGCGAGGAGGTCGCCCCATCCCTTCATGAGGAGTATTGCGTGGTGAAAAAGCACATGTGAAAATTCACAGAGGTACTTGCTCGGGAGAGTCGCACTATCCGGGAATCGAACCCGCAGTCTTTCGCGTGCCAGAATCCAGCCGACCGAGCCACCGCGCGCTTCCATGTATACTTATTTTTTTATTTTAAAATTTAGTTTATGAGCTAATAACGTTAAAACGTAAGCTTTACAAATAAACTAATTCATACATGTTTACATGTTAGTAGACATAATTGGCTTGTAACATGTACTTCAAAAACGTGGTAATTGTATGCAGATGTATTTTCCGTTATTCTGACTCATATTATTTTTTATTAATACAGCTCACTGTTCTCTACTGATCTCGCACATACTTATATATTGACTTTTAAGTAAATATTCTTATATATATTTCCACAATAGTTAGGACGCAAATAAATGAACCTCATACATAAAAATTATAAATAATCATATTAGGTATGTAACTAATAGTTAATTTATAAATAAATTGATATCGATTCTTTTTTAATTTGTAAGTAAGTATAAAGTCCTTGGTGCACTAAGGTTTTTTTTGCAATGTTGATGACGAACTGTATAAAACAATTTCTTATTTGGCTTTCTATGATATGATACTAATACATAAATATATTTAAATAAAAAATGACTGAACTATAATTCAAATCGCAGAAGTATTGCCCTACTACGAAGGCTCATTATCATAAGTCAATTTTTCAGAACTAGTCAAGTAATTTAATTTATATTTATTGTGCTGTTAGATCTATGTATGTTCTTGAAGAAAGTTAGTAATTATTTACGTTTTAAGTATAGCTCAATAAAAATAAAATAACTTTTTCTTTTGAACGTTAAGAGAACTGAAAATTTGTATATTAAGCTTGAAGCAGTAGTTTTATTGGAAAACTGTTTGCTAATCCTCGAAAGTTCGTCGAAGAAGACAGAATTCTTATACCGATCCCATCACTAAATGTGCATAAATGTTGTGAAAATTATATTTCAAAAATACATTCACTATGTAAATAAATTTTTATCACCTGTAAAAGTATAAAACAATAAATAGTAATGGTAATAGGCGCACTAAGTGCGCACAAGGGTGGAGACCTACTAGTGTGTATATATATATATATATATATCTTTCGAAATCAATTTGGCATTAAATTTGAAATTTATGAATTGAGGTGAATTTGAGTAGAAAAAATCAAAAGTTGTAAAAATAGACTTCAGTGATATTCCAAAAAAAAGGGGTTATATAAGTAAGTAATGTATTTATTTACTATTTATAAGAATTTATAGAATCTTTATCTNAAATATATTACATAGTTGTTAAGGGGGTGCTTTTCTCACTACCCCTCGTAATTTCCCTGGCTGCCCCCGCCACTTTTCCCGGACCCGCCTGGAAAGAATTTCAAGCTATAAAAGTTACAATAATAAAAGATACATGCATATAGTTCTTTATTATTACACGTTTTCCGAAGAAGAACTGCTTCACATTGGAAAACTGCAGTTTCTATGTTAATATATTTTTTATCACTTAAAAGAGCGTGGATAACGAATTATTGTGGAGGTTGACTCGCAAAGCGCTCATGAAGGGCGAAGCCTTACTATTAAGCAACTTTAGTATACGCAGTATTTGGGGATTAAAATTAAATTAACTTCATAAGTGTATATACTGTAACACATTAGCTCGGGATTACAGCTTATGTGTATTGTTACTTTTATTTTTTTTAATCAAAATAAGGAATGATATTTAATGACTCTTGCGTAGCATTAACAGCAGCAACTCGTAGCAGTATTTAGTAGTTAAAATATGAATAGCCTTTTTCATCAACAGCATACAAGAAGTCACAACTTTACTGGAGCCGCAATTAGCACTATCCAACGCGAGTAAAAAGAGAAACACAACATTCTTATATTATTATGATACATATGAACTTGAATAAACACCTAGATTACAAGTGGGACGGAGGCACATTATGAAGGCAACGACCCCCAACGTTGTGGCTTGCTGTCATAAATGCAACTTCTCGTAAACTAGGGGTACCTCATGGACTAACTCGCGATAGGGGACTTATGGTGGACTTTATTATACTTAGGTTGGGTAAATAGGAACGACTACTTATGCACGACACAATACACAGCATCAACACTAGGTATTTGCACCTAACGGGATATCTTCGGTAAAGTTCTCGTTGGCGTTCTTGGCTACACGTTCCGTGTTCGGAGCAGTAGGAGTCTGAGTAGCCGTATATGGATGCGCTGATGTTAGTATCACCTGGGACTCGACCTTAGTAACACGCAGTTTCTCGTCAGGCGAGAGTCTGCTGATGCCACGCCGCGCTGCTCCAGTGTCGGCCTCTTGACGAACTCAAATGTATGTTCTTGTTTTGGCATGCAGGCGCACTATATGCTATACGGTCCACTATATAATATTATACAGCACATCACTGTGGATTGGCCACCACAGCTAGGCCACCTTTCGGTACACCAACACACCGGTAGCTGCCATTTACACATTCGTACCATCAACGGCGTACGTACATTCCAAGGCAGAAAGCACGGCAGGAGAGTTCGACCAAGCCCTACAGCTATTTTTAATATTGTGACCGACAGGCCTAAAATCGAAATTTTTCCCATAAGATCAAGCCACACGAAAGAGAGACAACTAATTAAGAGACTCTCGCCGCTGACTGTCGGTGACAAGGGATTTGCTATGTGTTTTGACATACTTCCAGTCCACTTCATCACAATATACATTATTTATTTTTACATTGCATCTAAAATCTTACTAATATATAAAGCAAAGTCACTAAAACCGTTGTAATCGCTAACCGCGAAAACTACTGAACCGATTTTGTTGAAATTTTGCACACTGATTCATGATACTTCCTAGATGGTTTTAGTATAGTTTTCATCTTAAAAAACTTAATAACAATATCAATGAATGAGCTCAAAGTTTTGCAAAAATACGCCAGCTTTTTACTTTAGTTCAGTAAAATTCGCTAGGTGGCGTCGACATAAAATCGAGGCTACCTGCAACAGAATTAGATAAGTGTGGTTATAATACGCCGGAGCGTCTCGATAGTGATGCAGTCGTGCTTCGGCAATTCAACGAGCTGTGTAGAGAATGCTGGTGATAGTCTTGCAGCTGGTTATCCCGGTTACGGACGACACTCTTCTGTAAAGGAGAAGGGACCTAGGTGTCCATTCACCCTGAATCTCGATGAGATCAAAAAAAAAAATCATTCCTACCGATGACGTCTCTGGCATAATACCAGGAGACATATCTAGCCAGAGCACAATCTGCACCAACTCTTCAGAATTGTGTGGCAGTCCCACCATCCCACCTGGTGCAGTTAGAGAATTTTTGGCTACAAATGTAAGCTAGGAAAAAGAGCTCTAAAGGGGCACGGGCAGCCACAACGGCTACCTTCTTGGTCGTTGCGTCCCCAACGCGCTTACCCACATATTTCCGTCTAACGATGAGCGGTTGGTTATCCGGGGAACAACCCAAAGACGAGATATTCTTTGGTCCGCGGCGTACCTTCCTCCATCACAGTCTCCGAACATCGAGACTCCCAGGGTAAGAATCAAGCCACCCGTAGCCAGCTCTTCATCATCAGGAATAATAATAAAGAATAGCATGGAAGTTTCACCACCGGCGTTTTTTAGGGCCATTATAAGTATTTACGTTCCCTACTTAACCATCAATTTCATCGGTTATTTTTAGGGGCCACCTAAGTGTAAACTACCTTGCCAACAAATACATTTTTACTACCATTTCCGGAAGCGATTCGTCGACTAAAAGACTATATTAACTAAAGACGGGCACTATTAAACCAAGTCAGACATTCACTAGCAGACGTCACCTGCAGAGTTATTCTTCGCAAGGTTGGAAAACCCAGTGACCGACGACCCTATATTACCCTCTCGACTCTAAACATCCAACCAGGAATCACTGATCCTCTCTAAGGTCTGCGCTAGAAAAATCTATAACAGCTATGAAGAAAAAAAAAATTGAGCCAACGGGACAGCCTCCACTAGACGAGTATCACTAACCAATCTCCCCGTCTAAGATCACCAAAACAACTCAGTCTGCAAATAAAAAAGGTGCTTTAGACACCAACGTCTTCGACGTTATACCGGGAGACGTTGGGAAAGAGCACTACAACTAGCCCCAAAGCTTCGGACTTTGTAATTTTTCTCCCGATCAGTCTGGGTTTTCAACAGCAGGCCAGAGAAGATCACCCTGAGGTATCCAGGTAGTCACAATTGCTGTTAACTGCAGTCAAGAAAGAGTTAACTTAAGAAGCTCACCGGTCTTTTTTAGGGCCATCGGACGTCGAACTACCTTGCCAACAAATATATTAGAACTTAACAAAGTTGACAGAAAACAGCTTTTAGAGGTCACAAAAATTTTAAGCATGCCAAAAGTCGCAAGAGGGTGAATTGGAAGAAAAACTTCAAATGTATCTAATGAATACAATTTTACTTAGGCGTCAAGAAACTGACGCAGAAAATTTATCGACATTGAAACAGCAGCGTCAAAATCGACAAATAAAGAGTTTCATTGTACCCTCACAGCAATCTCTGAAATCTTTAAAGATCCTACTTCAGATTTTTAAATAAGTAGAAAATGTATTTGTGTTTTTGTGGCAATAAAAATGTAGGGTTTAAGGTCCAGGACTTTGTTGCTCTGGTAATAAAGTTGTGAGATATGAGAAAAAAATTTTTTTTTTCAATATTAATTTTTTGGGGGTTTAAAATCTTAACAACTTTAAAAAATAGCCCTTTTCGTGAATTACACGGGAGAAACTGCAAATCAACGGTTTCTTATGGCCAACGATTATTTTATGGCATAAAGAACGTACGGTACTTTTCAACATAATTATTTTTTTGAATTTTTACACCTTATTATTTGACCAAATAAACTATATGGATTCCGAAAAAATATGTTTTTAATAAGAAGATTTTTGTTCTGAGATGTGTCAGGAATATGTGTAAAATTTCTAACTGAAAACGTTTCCTATTACATGTAAACACACTACGGTGTTTTATTTGGTAAGTCTCGGGCGAAGCCGAGACGGGGGGCTGCTAGTCTTAAATAATTTAGGATAATGATTTGTTTGTAAGGTCTAAATTGCAGTCCACATATATTTTTTCCAAGTTTTTCTTATAGTTTAAAGTTAACTGTTGCATTTAAATATGGTACCAACAGTAAGTTGCTTAGTTAGAGGTGCTAGTGTTGCCACTCATTTATGTAGAGGTAAATCAGCCCAATTTTTGTTTGGTCAAATTTTACGAGTATAAAAAGGAAAATTATCCTACTTAGTGAAAGCTTATTCACCCTCAAAACCTTACAACACTGTTATATATTTAGTATATAATATATCAACACTATAATATTAGGTTTGATGCTACAGATATAGATTCTGACTTTGTTTCTTGTTAAACTTTTTTAAAAGGTTTTTTTTCCTGATTTTCTATTATCTTACTAACTGCTATAACCAGAACCTTTAGTATCTTACTTTAAGGAAAATGAAATCGATTTTTTTTTTTTAATCGTGAGAAAACGTCAATTTTCTAGAAATCATTATTTTTAAAAACAACTTTAAGATTCGAGAAAAAAAAAATGTTAAAGAAAATACAGCAAGAGATAGGCAGATTAAATATTGTATTTTCTAAAGATCGTAAACGATACTGTTTTCTGAGTTATTGTTAAGTAAGAAGCATGGATCAGCATTATTCAAAAGTTACAAAACACACCAGAATGTTAAATATAGAACGTTAAAAAATACTGCAATCAATGTGGGTGGAGAACCCCAAAACGCTCTTCGTTTGTCGAGTCTCTTATGACGTAACGAATACATAATGAGCTTTTTCTTAAGCTAAGAAAAGACACAAAAAGTATGGTTTTTTATCAGTTGCATTGTATTTTCGGGACATTTTAAATTAAAAAGTGATCGTGAGTTTTAAATACGTATCAGTTGTTGATCAATTTTCTTGGCAAGAGCAAAAATAGAGAACGTATAAGTTGCTTAACCATGTACATGTATATATACACATTATACAGTGGCTTGTAAATTAAAAGTCGATTATACCAAAGACTACTCAGGGAATCCTTTAATAGTAGATAAGAGGATGACGGTTACTCAATTACAAATAATGATTGATTCAATTCACCAGAAACACCAGTACTGACTTCGGGTTTGTGACTAAATGTATAGAATTTGATGTATTAACTTTTATAGAACATTAGTTATTTGCTTAAATATTGATCTGCTAGAGAAAATTATAGAGATAATGCTAAAGTTGCGCATGAGTCAAGAGAAAATGTCACATATAAACCTTAGCTGAAATCAAAATGTATTAATAAAATTTTTATTTAAAAATGTTTCACCAAAGTCCAAGCGAGAACTCAGTTGATCTTAGTTGAAATCTTAATTTTGTTTAGAACACAGAGTTTGTAATACGAATTGTTCTGTTTCTAATTATGTGTTTAAATACATACGTATACGTACTTTGACTCACGATCACTTTATAATTTTAAAAAATTCTGGACCAATAGGAAATGTTTTAAGGTATACGGGATACAATTTAATTTTTTGCCTTTTTTAAACATTTTTTTCATTAAAATGGCATAAAAAAATTCTAAAAAAAAAGAAATTGTAAAAAAATGAGGGTTCTACGTTCAAAAATAATTTATTTTAAATTCATCAGAAATGCTAATTAAGCTTATTTTAATAATAAGACATTTTTTGCACAGTTTTTGATTTCTGACAACATTTGATGTGACAATACATAAAAAAAACTATAAACGTTATTGGACAAAGTGTTTCATTTGTAAGAATCAAGCTACCCGTAGCCAGCTCTTCATCATCAGGAATAATAATAAAGAATATCCTGGAAGTTTCACCACTGGCGCTTTTTAGGGCCATTATAAGTATTTACGTTCCCTACTTAACCATCAATTTCATCGGTTCTTTTTAGG
>NW_019380328.1:2804-22256 GCF_000648655.2 Copidosoma floridanum | reverse complement strand
AATTTACCATCTCATTTCTGAAGGTAAAAAATAACAATGTCTTTGACAGGTACTGTATCTACATAATTTCTGAAAAAAATAATCAGTTATAAAACTTTCTGTTAAACTTTAGATTTAAACAACAGTAAATACATTTTTTTTGGCATTAAAAAAGGAAGGGAAGTCAGTTCGATGATTTAGGAATGTATAATCCTGAAAAAACTGTGAAACTAATATTTGTTGAAAAATTTAGTAGTACTATGAATCGATTAACAGAAAGCGTGATATTTTCTTCTTACAACATATAAACTTACTTTTTGAATAATTAAGTTTTGAACCATTTAAAAGAAGGTGTAAGGTCTTATTACAGCATAGATCACGTAACTCGTAAAGTTGTTGATAGGTCAAATGAAATTATTTGAATAAATTTTCTCATCAAAATTCTCAGCGGTATTCGTTGAGGTCTTCCACTCCATGAACTGCTTTTAAAAATTTGAGCAATGTATATGTTAATAAGAAATTGATCAGTTTTAAGTATAAATAATGGCTTATGCAACGGTACAAGGTTAAATATAACCAATTTATTAAAATATAATATTAAAGCAGCAAACATAACGGGAGGAAAAATTGAAAAAAAGTTTTTATTTCACAAAGAACTCTTAATATAGGAAATACATCGTAATTACCGTAGAATTTATAAAGAAATTTCGTTAAGTTTTAGCATTTGTACTGGCTATTTGTCATGTTAACCGTACGACTAGTGCCAAAAACACTATAGGGATTCCCAGTAAGGTGAAATCGGCTATGATAAGCTATAGGAGTGGAACATACTGACCTAATGATGGTTACTTAACTTTCCGAATTAATAAATTGTAAGGTGGAAGTTTTGACAACGTAGGTTTGTTCTTAAAGAAACTTTCATTCTTTCATGGTCAACTGTATGTGGCATAATCTAGATGTAAAAATAAAAATGTAATTTTAATACAAAGTCAACAGTCCAAAATTCAGAAATTGAGAATGTAGTTTAGTGAAAATGAAAAGCAATTTTTAATTTCCTAAAAAATAAAAATAAAACTAAATATACTCAACTAAAATAAAAACTTGTACTAATTGAACTTAGTATGTATTACAAATATATAAACAATAACTTAGATTCTTAATAGATTGAAAATTAATTTTACATTGACATCATTACATTTATTCTTTACATGATAAAGGTTTTTGTATTCTATTTATTTAATTTTTATATTCTAAATAAAGTTAAAGATGCAAGTAAAACCAGATACTTCATAGAAATTAATAGTGATACAGTCTTATCCTTACTACATTTTAATCACACAGCTGACATTCAAGCCTTTAAAGATGGTACAGAAAAGAGTATTACACTGAAATCTGTCTGTTTCGAGCAATTCCATTGTAGGAGTTGTAACGCTTACCAGCACGACGAAAAACGCTTAACAGCTGAAGCATTTAACAACAAAAGCAATTTTTAGTATATCCTTTTAGTACAAATTTATTTTCGACGTAAACTGCTGGTGTGTATTTCGACAATTTTATAACTATAAATTATTTTTTATGAATACTCTGAGCACTCTTTGTAACAGTTTATTTTTATATTTGAATACATTATTTGATATTTAAATACATAATTTATTCTTTCTGTAAATACTGTTTTATTAACAATAAATAATAATGTGCTTGTTAAATTCGCTCATCTAATGTGAGAAAAAGTAGGTCTTAACGGGAATATATTAGGTTGTCAAATCAGAGAATAATATGAGATTATTTATAATTAATGGAGTAAGAGTTTCCATTAAGTTATAACGTGTACGTTTAGCTAAGTAGATAAGAGGTAAGATTTTGTGTTGGAAAAGCAGTAAGAGTTTCCATTAAATTATGTGTGAACTTTATGAAGCTAGTGTGGGGCAAGGTTTTCTATGGGGAAAGGGGGGCAGTATGGGTCACACTGAAAAAGTATTGGATTATAAGATAAAAGAAATAATTTAAATCCCTCCTTATTTAGTGAGGCAAATTTTATGTGTGTGTGGGAGGGGGGGGGGGGAATTGTATAGAGAAGGAGCTGTAATTAACCCCATCAAAAATTTCCAGATGTATAGTCGTAAAAAGGTGTATTAAAACGCCCCATAAAATTTTTCTATAAAGTGAATAATATACCTCTGATTCTTACAAAGGGAATATAAAATCGTAATGTAGTCAGAGTTTCAAGTTTATTTGCTTTTATACCCGGCATATACACAAATGACACAGAATACGCACATAATACAATCAAATAAGAATCGCAAGCAGTTCCTTGGGAGACACACGTAAACAGATCATGTTTTCCTAATACTATCTGTGTCTCACAAGGAACTGATTGCGATTCTTATTTGATTGTATTATGTGCGTATTCTGTGTCATTTGTGTACATGCCGGGTATAAAAGCAACTAAACTTGAAACTCTGACTACATTACGATTTTACATTTCTTTCGTAAGAGTCAGAGGTATATTACACACTTTACTTAATTTGCGTTTATTGTATTTACCAAAGTTTGTACTATAAAAATTTTTTTTTTTTATTCAAAGATTTTTGTACCTGATGAGGGCCGGAAGATTGTCCAAACGGCCAAAAGGTCGTTTTGTTTTTTAATAAATACAAAATTTGACAGTACCACCATTGGACGTTATTTTAATTATTAACCAACTGTCATTAGACGTCTTACTTTATTAGTTTAAAAAAAAAATCCGCATTCACCGGGAATCAAACCCGCGATCCCTAGAACAGCGTTGTATCAGTAACAAACACGCTTACCACTGAGCTAACGCCGCTCCTTTTAAATGGTGAATTTTATTTATTGGAGGTAAGGAACAAGTTTTAAAGGCTAAAATACAAAATAAAATGAAAATGTCAATAGAAAATTACTTTTATTTGTCTACTGATGATTGTCGGAAGTTTTGGTTTTCAAACATCGAAATTTTCAGTATTACCACTTTTACAACTCGGTTCAGTAATGGTATTTGGACTCATGTTATTTGAATAGCTCAGAGAACTTTCTAATAATTAGTCTACAAATCAATTAAAAGTCTGTACGCATATTATTTAAATTTACCATTCCATGTGCATACCATATAAGTCATTTTTTTCGTAGTGTTTTAGGTTAGGCAAGTTTACCTCTCCTGATGGTTGAAAGTTTTCAGTAGAATAGTCAACAACTGAAGCCTTCAAAGTGTTGTTACTACTTGGTAAGTTTACTTTACTTGGATCATGAGCTAATAAATAAACTTATCTTGTTAACTGCCACGGAGAGAAAAATCATGAAGTCAACGCATAGTGGCAATAAAAATGCCCTTTTCCCTTTTTTGACCCTATGCAATTAGCTTATGACATGTATGCATTCAACAGATGTAAGTCCACAAGTATAAGCGTTAGTCACAGAGAAAACACATGAAAGCACTGGCTTTTTTTATCGTGCCTATGCGTTTTTTGGAAAGAGAGGATATCGAGCAGTAGCCAGCTATAGTGTGTAGTAGATAAGTAGTGTACACGTCTGACTGACTGCTACAATACGGTATCTTCTCTCCCCCAAAAAGGCGTAGGCACGATGGAAAAGAATCCAGTTTGCTCATGCTTTTTTTACATGACTAGCGCTTATGATTGTGGGATGTAGACGTACATGCGTTGAAAGCGTACATGTCATGAGCCAATTACATAGGGTCAAAAAGAAGTGGGGGAATTTCTATTACCACTATACGTTTAATCCATGATTTTTCTCTTTATGTAAAACAAAAATTTAGATCTAAATGATAGCTATGATTATCTAATTGAATTAAATGTGAGAACTCACAATCAGCAATTAACTCATATAACTTATTTATTTATTTATAACACACACACATATTCATAATATATTTAGTAGTAATTTATTTATTTTGAGAGACAAAATACAAAGTAAATAAAATTAACTTACAAATGTTACAAAAAATTAAATGTATAACAAAATTTGCAACAAAACAAAATTCTAATTATTTTAAACTGTAGGAAAAAGAGTATTGGAAAGCTGTGTAAACGTTTTAACAATTTAAATAGTTTTTCAATTTATAAGTGTGTTCTATTGTAAACTTTTATTTTTTTCTGCAATAAAAATAGTCTCTTTTTCGTAACATCGCCATTTCAATCTTCGCATCAATTTTCTTCGAACGATTTCAAGGTTTCCAAACTTGAAATTTCTGATTCAAGCTGTTTTCAAAAAACTGATAACAATTCCTGAGTATAAATCCAATGAATGCAAGCCACAAGCTCTGATACCATTTATTATATGGTATCAGAATAATCGCTGTTTTGTAATGCAAGAGATAAAATGGGTGCAACCATATATTTTTCAAAATCAATGATATTGTTTTCTATCTTCTATTTCTTTAATACTCTTTCACAATTATCTTTCAGTGTCTGAAATACCGCTACATCTAGAGGTTATAGCAGTGTCTAGAATTCAAAAATAGGCTAATCAGCTCCATTTGTTTTTCTCGACAAAAACGTAGTAATCTACTAATCCACCATCCATCAATAAAAACATTTACAATATAATTGTAAAAGGTATCTGCTGTCATCTATCAACACCCCACCTACTAAAAATTTCTTTTACAACTTTTTTTTTAGTAAGTACTTAAAATTAAATGGTATCATTAGTGGTAGCATTGTTCTACTGCTATTGCCAACAAATAATACCGTGAGGCAGCCTTTTCTATTTGTACCAACTCTATAGCACACTAATGTTCCACCTTTTCTAACTTAAAACAGCATCATCTTCAGGTACAAGCATGAACAAATTTTTATCCATATTAAAATGTGATTAGTATTAATATCTAGTATTTTTTTCTAAATACTTCTGAACTTTATGGAAACATTGTATAATATGCTTCTCTTTTACTGAAGCTCTACTGGTGGTTATTGTTTATAAATAGATGTTTACGGATAATACGATACACATACTTTTTAACATGATCACCTAACTGATTTTTGGCTATTGGAATTCCAATTTTAACACAAGAGACAATCCAATAACATTGGTAAAAAGTACTTGCACGAACGTAAGAAAAGTGTTTTAAAAGGATGTGATTAGAATCTTTCGTCCTAGATCGTCGGCAAGACTAATCAGTGTGGCTGTGCCAACAATCCTAGCCATTCTGAATAGTCCTACCAGTGATCTAAGACGAAACACTCAAATCCCATACTAGGATTGTCTATTTTGTTTTTCAACTGTCAAAGTCTGCGTGCACGTTAAAAAAGCTTTTACTGTTAAGTTACTTCAAAATTTCATACTCTTTTCCTTTCTGAAACATGAGTGAAAAATGATAAAATAACTAAGATACCGAATTTTAAAGACATTGTTCAATTCAAACGACCTGAAAACGGAAGTGGAGGAGTAGCAATGGATCAAAATACTAATAATACAACAATAGTATATCAAGTACAAGTTTACAAAGGCTTCGATTTACGAACCGAGAGGTTTACGGCACGAGCCGAAGGCGAGAGCCGTAACGAAGTTCGTAAAGAAGCCTTTTCGAACTAGTTTCGTATACTATTTTTCCACCTGAGAACCCAAAATCAAGTGGCGAAGGTGCTATTTTGAAGTTAGACGGCGGAAAATATTGTTTCTCCTTGTATGTATATAAATGCTCGTCAAATGGGACGAATTGATTTACAGTCATTCTAAAGTTGGTGATTTGTGTGTCATTGAAAATACTTTACCTACCGGATTGAAAATTATAATGGTGTGTGTGTGTGTGTGTGTATATATATATATATATATACAATTTAGCCTGTTCAACAAATCTTTGCATTATATCCATGAATCATTAGTAAAGTGGACTGTTAGTTAGTGGTGTTGTATTACATAGTAAAACTAATCATACAGTTCATACTATTATTGATGGAGATTTCAACATAAATTTTGCATCAAACAAATCGTTGCTATTAACTGATTTCCTACGGGAGAACTAAACATGGAACCACTATAGATGCCGTTCGTTTTCTATACATTGAAATAATAGGATGAAAATTATTTAGTTTATATTTTAATTTCACAGACCGTTCGTTTTTGTTTCGGAATTCTCACAAGAAGATTCAAGATGAAATGAAATAAATTAATGTGATTTTTTGCATTATTTTATATGTAAAAATATTTTACAATTGCAACATTTCTTATGAATTCCTATTTGTATATGATGAACAAAAATCGTAAATACAAAACTGTAAAATACTACTTCAAAATTAAACACTATTTCGCTAACAACTAGAATTATGATAGCGTGACTTCATATAAAATAAATTGAATAAATAAAAGCTATCTACTTATCAGACTTTTTTTTAAATACTTACTTTTTAAATCATAAAATTTACAAAAAGTATACCTAACACTACACAATTTCAATAATACCAAGTTCAATAACTCACTAGTTGAAAGTTTAAATTCTGCTGGAGGTCCTGAGACCCATACCTGTTTTTTTTTTTTTTTTTTATTTAACACAATAAATTTTTGTTAAAACACATATAAAAAAAAAAAATTAATGAAATATTCTCTCTTCCTGTCGTACTGTACCTTACAGTTTTTGTGTTGTCCTACTACACCCCACTTTACCTGATTATGAGGTTGACAAACCCTCACCTTATGTGCTGCCAAAAATATTTGTATGTGAGCCTACGTCTCCTGGTGCAAAACCAAGTGGTAAGAGTAAGGTTACGCGACCTGAAGTTCCTCGAATCTCAATGTGTGTTGTCATCGTCCAGCATTCCTTTACGGTCTGTAGAGTGTTGGCAGTCCTTTTTGCATATTCTAGTATGTGCTGTCAAATATGCATTCCTCTATTTTACTTCAGCTCTAGGAACTTGGCCCCCAGGATCGTTGAAAGTTAAAATAATTATCATGAATCAATTGTGCGTGATAAATGCTGCAAACTAAAGTAATGATGACAAAACATTAAAATTGATGATTATGAAAATCCTATAACCATGACGATCGAGTTGGATAATTTGGTTTTCTCTATTCGCATTGAAGAGGAAGAGTAGAAACGTGTTAAGCCATCCGTTAAGTACGATGAAGATCGAATTGATCAAAGGCTCTCTCATGATTGGTCTCTAATAGTTAATTTAAAAATTTGGCAATCTAAAAAGTTACCCTGCGCATTTACTTTTAAGAGACAAAATTTTACAAAACTGAAAGGTTCCCTTATTTTCAATTTTTTGGCCGTTGTAATGACAAAAGTTGCATGCAATCTGTATTAGGCACTTTTGAAAAAACAGATGTCACAGATGTCAACGGAGTAACTATTATTATTCACTGTCTGAATACTTGTGGAATTAAGCACAAGAAAACTTTGACTTTAATAGGTCAAGCGCGGGTTGAAGCTAAAAAAGATTCGAAAGCAATGAAAGCTGGAGAATATCGTCAACATCAAGTTAACGTATATCTAAACGATTCAGGAGGTGACTGCCCTTTTGTACATTCAACTTCAGTCTATGCAGGAGCCAGACAAGAAGCAAGAAATCAATTTTATGGAATCCTCAAATATCCTGGTGATTCTATCACAGCGCTCATGTCAATGATGAATGACTTACCTAGCATAAGGGAAGTATTAAGTTTACTATTTTATGTGTATTACTGGTCTGCAAATCAGATTGATTTATGGAAAGAACTGGCAGTTCTTGGGGCCGTAATATCAATCGACGCAACTGGCAGTTATGTGAAAACTCCTGTAATATATAAAGATAATAAAAGTTCTTATATTTATTTTTACAGCATGGTTTTTAATTTTGAGGGTCATATTTTTACACTCAGCCAGCTTCTTTCAAATGTACATGATACTTGTTCAATATTTTCGTGGCTGCATTGTTGGCTTAATTATGGAGCTCCGAAGCCAAAAGAAATCGTTATGGACTGTTTTGACGCTCTTCTGAATGCGACATCATTAGCTCTCTATGGGATGTATTATAATGAGTATTTGGGCAGATGTTTTGATTATCTATTCAGGGTTAATAACTCGTTACCATTTTGTTTAATCAAAAGAGATAGAGCGCATTTAATAAAAAATGTTTCTCAATTAAAATGCTTTTCAAATGAAAACTGGACAAAAAAGGACTTTTACTTATGATGTATAGGTTACTGTTTACAAACAGATAATTTTCAGTTGCTTTAAGTCATGATTTCCGCAATTTTTACTGTTTGCGAAAGTCAATTTATCGCTCCTGAAACGAAATGCGCAAGGAAAAGAGAATTTATTTTTGAAAAAATCAAATTTTGATCACAAAACTTGCTGTAATATAAATGAAGACGAAAAAATAAGATATGATTATTCATATTTACTGTCTGAGAAAAATTTCGAAAGCAAATAAACGTTTAGGGCTTTCATTAAGGAGATCAAGTCTACTCTAATGACGACTGGAGGTTGAATATTCTTAAATTTTTTCTTACTAAGAAAACACTGAGCGATATATTGATTAAAATCCAGTATATTGTAGGCAAAGATAAAAACGAAAAAACTTTACCGAAAGTCTATAGTCAATTGATTCGGTTAATAACTCTATTAAGTTAACCATTATATTATCTAATCTTACTGCAAGCATAATCGAATAAATGCTACCGCTGAAATATTGTTTCACATTAACATTTTTGCAGATTCCAGTATTAACTGAAATTACTAGGAGAGGACTACAATATTTATAAACTTCGTTACACGAATCCAATTGTTCTGGTAAACAAAAAATTAAATTGAACTTTCTCAAGCAAATATTGTGGAGAGTACTATGGTATTCTACGCCATAAGCTATATCATGTAAGTCATCATACTTATCTGTATGTAAGTCATCATACTCATCTGTATGTAATACGGCTTTTTCTTCATTAACATTTGCTCCGCAACATTCATCCTCTGTATTTCCAAATTTTACATATCCTAAACATCCCAAAACGTTATGTCTATTTTGAAAAACAAAATTTTATAAATTGTGCCTCTTGATTTTTATATTCAAGTCATGGCATGCAACTTCCCAATCTGGGTCAGGTTCTTTTTTTAGTGATTTATAGCTATGAAAAATCATAAGGTATCTTAACACGTTGAATATTTCGTCAACTGATACAGCAGGCTTTGAGGGCATATCTGAATCTTCAAACGATTACGTATGAAAATATTGAACAGTTCACTGAAGCTAATAGAAATTATACCAAACCAATGTCAATAAGAACATTTGAGTAAAAAAAATTCAGAAAATTCAAATAAGATACAGAAACTGAGTAAGTGCGGTGTTTAAAATTGTATCGAATGGGTGAAGTCACAACTAAAATCCATTGTGAACTAACACCTTATCTGTGGCTGGCTGAATTGATTAACAGCATTAAACAAGTTATCATTAAACAAAATTAAGCCAAGGTACCAGAGCTGCTAACCAGGTTTTAGAATCATTAACTTGTATGGTCTATTTAAGTTGAGTGTTGATCAAACCCTTGATTTTACTTGGGATACTTTATTTTCTAGGATCTAGAATTTTTTAAAGTGCTTTTCTGTACAACAATCGAATGCTATCAGCAGCAAGCAACAACGTTGATACATGAACCTGTAAAAAAATATTGACTTAAAAAAAAAGCACATAAATTTTACCATCGAGTCATGAAAAAAATACGAGCACTCATTGAGAAACTCGTTGAAGTTATACAGATTAATGACATACACGACCATGCAAAACTAAAAAGAAAGAAGAGACTTAGATCGAGCCACCAACCACTTGCCAAAGAAACTTGAGGCCATAAGTATAATAAAGTTTGAGATTTGCAGCATCAAAAGCTGTACTGTTGGTATTTTTTTAATTCTATGGATGTAGTTGTTTCAGAGAAAATCTTCTCAACGTGAGGGGGTACCTAAAATCAAAAAGAATTGCTATTGCAACAAGACCTACAAGTAAAAAATAAAAACAGACGTATTGAACTACTCACTGAAAGTCAGTGCCTAATTGTCATCTTTATAATCATCCAGAGATAAAGATTAAGTGAACCAATATCTGTGTATATGTAAAGCATAAACCATGAGTATTAAATAAAGGTTATGGGTAATGATGTAAACAACATTGGCAATAATGGTTTTTTGGTGGAAAAAAAAAAAAAAAATTAAACTATCAATACATCGAATAATCCTTCATTATCGACTGAATAATTTTGAAATTATTTTATAAATGTGCTTGAAAACATAAATGCCAAATACATTAAATTCGATTGCTTGGCATTATTTAAAATATGTTTGTATAAAATTTTTTTTTTCTTACGTACTGCTTTTTGAAGTGTAAACTTCTTATGGCGCGTTGGGCACTTTTGTGGGTGAGCATTTTCAGCCGTTCTCGCGACAGATGAGATTTTACACAGATATACTCCACGTGTATTCTTATAATATATGCGTATACTGTACGCGCTCTTTGCATGGGCATTCGTTCGTGCTCTCGCGACTGGCGACAGACGAGATTACATACCTATGTGTATACTCAGAGCTTAGCTACTAGTATATATGTATACCTATAGGTATGCGAGAGCGCTGCATGCTATACGCAGCAGCGTTGGTCTCTTGGTCTGAGCATTATTTCACACTCACAGTTCATGCTTGATCGCACATAGCGCCGCTGCCTGGATCTCACCGCGAACTACTTGGCGCGAGAATTCAAATTTAAAATCGTATGATTTTTTCAACAAACAGTAGGCCCGGAAATTTAAATTCGAAAGAAATCTTTGTATGTATTGGCTAATCAATGCCTAAAAATATTGGATAATGTTGTGTGATTATAGAGATAAAGAGGTCGTCTATAAGAGAGAAAAAAAGTGTTTCGTCCCGAGAGCACGCCAGGACTCATCAGTAAGGCTGATGACGTGCTCCCTGCCTTAGACACAGAAGAGGTGTGGGCTTAGAGTGACTCGATCGCGCTTATATATGAATCGTACGAGAATTTCGCCGCTTGACGGGAGCGAATATCAGGGGCTTGGCCACCTGGCAAGTATAGCCTGAAGCGCGAGAGATGTGAGACGCCACATGATTACATACATAAATAGTATACCAAGAATTCTTTCGAATTTGAATTTCCGCGCCTACTGTCTGTTGAAAAAATCATACGATTTTGAATTCAAATTCTCTCGGTGGGATCCAGTCAGTGGCGCTATGTGCGATCAATCATGAACTGTGAGCGTGGAATAATGCTCAGACCAACGCTGATACGCAGTCTTTGCATGGGCATTCGTTCGTGCCCTCGCGACAGACGAGATTGAGAGTTTTTTATCTTTATTTTTTTATGTACAATTTCTCATGTCGCGAGCGCACCTAAAAATGCTCACCCAAAAAAGTGCCCAACGCGCCGTAAGTTCAAGTTTTCACTTCTGCCTGCACTCCCGGAGTGCTACTTGCACTTGGTTTGAACAGAAAGATTAAATGAAAAAAAAGTAAATCAAATTAAAAAAAAATTTTTGAAAGCATAATTATTTTTCACTGTCAGTTATAACTTTAAAAAAAAATCAAACTGTTTATTTAATAAATCTACACCAAATAAAAGACAAGATAACTCTAGCAGCTTAAATATAGACAAATCAACGTACTAAAGCTACAGTCAGCTAGCCAGATTTTGAAAGTTTCATCAAACTGCTGCTATCGATTAATATTGCCACAATTATATCCTCTCTGTTACACTAGCAAATCATCTGCAATCCTCGAGCGAATTAAATCTTGAGCAACACCACTTCTTTGGATCTTGTAAAAACTGTATATGCTGAAAAACAATTAATTCAAAATAAACTATTATATTACCGCTTTCAATGCTGATGTATCATTAAATTTCCCTAAATTAAACGAAATCTTGTTTAGTATTTACTGATTTTTAAGTTTTCCCTGGAAAAAAAGGTGAACGTATGATTAACTGTCTTATATCTCGCGGCCCTATCTCTTCAATCCGAAGACGACGTCCACGACAGTGATAGTCTTACCTTTAGTGTGCTCAGTGGAAGTCCTGGTATCATGGATAACATCTTCGAGGAATACCTGTAAAGCACAAGTTTTCTCGTATATGAGTTCAGAAATACGCTTAACTCCACTACGACGGACGATACGGCAAGTGGCAGACGTAGTACTACCCTGGCTGTTGTCACTAATAACTTTGCGATGGCGTTAGGTTCCTCTTTCTTCAAGATCCTATCCTTTCTTACCAAGATCAGCCATGGTTCATCAACATCCATTCATGATATTCCAAGAGCTGTTGCTATGATTTTGGGCATATTCTTCCAACTTGGCCTGAATTTCGATGACTCTGAACAGTGTAACACCCTGTAATAGAAAGGTTTTGACTATTTTTCAAACTAATTATGAAATAAATCATAATTAAGTGAAGCCACTATCTGGTGAAAGTAAAAGAGGCTTGCAAAGACAGAAATAATTAAATAATTCTGGATAATCAAATAAAATGGTACAACAACCTTTATCTTCACAACACTGGGACGCGACCGTATATTTCATGCAGCTGTTCTGTATAAACATGAGCAACACATGATAGCTTGACTCAGATAGTCTCGTGGATTGAAAAATATGCTGAGAAAAAGCGCTAGCATTATTTGTTTTGTCCTTTCCGTGCAACAACACGTTTTTTTGTTGGCGTGTAACTATAAAATGAAACAGTTTAAAGGCAAAAAATAGACTACCATATGGTTTATCACAGCTATACCCAATTAATGTCAAATCACGATTTAGCATTCCATATAATGCATTGAATTTAAATTTTGTATTGGACAACTGAGATTTATATCATTACAGTAATTTATGGCAGCTATGAATCAAAGCGTTTTATTTTGAACCATTCATACATATATTAAAGAAGGTCAGCAAGATGAAGCCGGTGATGATCTGAAAGTATTTAAACTTCAAATAAGTCTTCAAAATTATTTTTAGACAGTGACTGTGTTTTGGAAAGTTATAAAATAATTATTTTGAAACCATAAACGTAACAATAGTTATATGGGTATCGTGAAAATGTAGGCTTCAGTGTGATTGTACGTATAGTGGCTTAGCATAGAAGCTGCCATGGGAAGTACAACAAAAAATTACAAGACGTGCCTTCAGGATGGTAGTAACTGGCTAAGGGGCATGATTTAAATGTGATACTTGCCGAACGCCCTTCATTTTCTTTTACATGTTCATTTTTAGGAATGCTAATTAGAAAAAAAAATTAATAATAAAGTACGCACCTACGAAGTAGGTGGACATTTAAAAATGAATTAGAAATTTGCAAAGGGATCCATGGAGCTGTTTAGAAATTATTCTGCAACGTGGGGATGATAATTTTCTGGCTAATATTTCTTACGAATTTTGCGATAATTTTTCTAAAACTTATGTTTCCAAAAACTTTGGTGAATTATGTGTTTAATTACTAAGCCACGCCCAACATAAATATTATTTCAAAGTAAAAATTATTTAACCAGTTGCCTCGGTTGCAATAATGTTATCACAGATGATGAAGTAATATTGAGAAAGTATCAAAATTATATTAAATGTGTTTTTATAAACCCAATAATAAAATTACATGAAAAGACTGTATCGGTCACAATGTACGTAATATCACTTATGTTGAATCACTACCAAATATGCATGATGACCGTATATGAAAAATTGTTTCTCCTTTGTCGAGCGAAAGGGCTATTGTTAGTAAGATGAGTACAGAACCTTCTATTTGCATCAAGTATGAATGATACCAGTAGAGCATTTACGATGATCTAAGCGTATCATCAAACCATATACCAGCTTGATTCATTAAAAGTAATTTTTCAGAGTAAAACGTATTGTACATTAAAGAGGTATGTGAAAGTACCATCTATAGCGTAGTGTGCGGACTCATACATGTAAACCTATAGACCAGTTCGTGCCAAGCTACATATGTGACTCTATATACATTAAGTACACTGAAAAACTTTTGGTACCGCTGTTATCCCCGCACGTATACACACTATACCGAACTGCAGTGTATCTATCGTCCCTCCATGCGGTATAACAGGTATACCGAATCGGGCTACGTGAGTTCCACAGCGGTACGGTCGCAGCACCACCTATGCGGCTAAGCAGCTGTACTCATGCTTGGGCTAACAATTATTCCGCTACTCGGTAACACGTACTGTATACACACCTGTAAATATAGTTCAGGTGTTTATGTTTACTATTAAGTGCGTTTGTAGGTACATTGTTTTGATCACACCGACATTTTATATAAACAATGATTGGAAGCTATTAGTGCTCATTTGAAAAGATGAACGCTTTTTTAAAAAGTACCCAAACCACTCTGAGGACGTTGTGTCAAAATTAAAAGGTGAGTTTCGTTTATTCAGCAAATAACTTGTCCTAACTTTGAAACAAGTAGCATGCCTCAATGAGTCTATTCAGTAATATTGATAAAGGTAAGTATACTCAAACGTGAAATATTTAATACAAATAAACGCTTGTTTTGATTACTTTTTATTTTCACTACTCTGTATGAATAAATTTTTGTAAATGCAAAATTTATCCTTCAATACATCAATTAATGTAAACCTTTTTTCTCATATTTAAACGTGTTAGTTTACTATTTTTGTACAACTCTTTAATTTTAATTTTTTTATTTTTTTATTTTTTTAACTAAAATGTTAAGTAGTTTTTTGTTTTTTTATTAATTTTTAGTTTTTATACATCAAACATATTTGAGCATGATTACCAAGATAAAACAGTTTTAAACAATTACAAAAAGGGTTTTCTCTACTACTCAGTTTATCAGAATATCATTGAATCTCATTTACTTTCACACTCCCTTTTCCTTGCTTAATTTAAATTTTCATTGAGTTTGTTTGTTTCATCGGTTAAAATACCAATTTTAAGCTAACAATAGCCACCAAACAAATGTTACAACTTTGTCATTCAGCAGATTTATTGAAATGTTACGATGATATTACCTGGGGCACATATTCCGATGCTTCCAGTAAATATTATAACTTCGTAGATATCAACAAGTCGAATTTTAGAGTTGGTGAATATTTTGTCACCGATATGTCGGATAGTGAGGTGGAATTCGGAAAATTATGCAAAATAGAAAAGGTTGAGAAAGCAGATGATGGTTTCAATGAAATCGGAGAAACTTATAAAAGTGTGATTTTTCATTTGGAAATATATCAAGAAATTTATTTTGATGAACATAAATACTCTTACGTAGTCGAGCGTTGTACTAATAAAGACAGAGTAATTTATTTTGAAGATTTACCAAAAATTCCACCAGTAGTTTCTGTAAAAACAAAATCATGTCATTATCTTGTGACACGTTATGAATTGTAAATTACACTAATAAATTATTGTATTTACAAGTAAGTTTCATTTTTATTTGTACTGATTTACACCAAACACGCGTGTAAAACGAAAATCTAAGTAATAAGGTAAAAGGTTACTATTTTACTACTATTTGTTACTATTTTATTATTTTATAAGGTAGTAAGTAAGTGCACTGAGTTATTTAATTACAGTCATTTTTGTCAATACCATAAACAGTGACAGTCATATACGTCTTCATAAGTATATCATATCAACGCATTACCATGCAGTATTCACCACCTATATATAAGTATACATTTGTCCAATCAGATACAGCTCAAAGTACTGTCTGACACTCCACACTCGCGCATAACAGTTGTACCATGTTAACGGTTCAGCAGACAAGCCGCAGGACCGGTACAGTGGGTATGCCGTTTCGGCGCTCCTCTTACGCCGAAGCTACGGCAGTACAGCAGTGCCACCTGCAAGTTAACAGCGGTACCGAAAGTTTTTCAGTGTAGTAATAAATACATACTTGCATTTGAAATAAGTGTTTACTTTGTTACCACTTAAAGTAATAATAGATTATTCTTTCATTTCCTTACATAATAAGGGATCTTCACAGTGCTGTCTCTCTACTAACCTTTCTTAATTTTACTGAAAAGGCCTGAAAACATTTAGAAAAGGTTTTAACTCACAAATTAATTTTTTTTAATCACGTAAAATAAGGAAATTTCTAATTTTGTTGTATTATTCATGTAGTAGATTAAGGAGTTAGTTTTGCATTTTTTTGTAAGAATTATAACTTTTTTTAATGTTTCAAACTATAACACAGAATTCAATGATAACGCTTCACCTTACAATAGCGTTAACTTTCAGCATTCATTAGTATAACAATTTAAAGTAATTTTATTTTTTCCAGGGGCTCTCAACCTTGGCTGTTTCTACTTACATAGGTATAATGTCCAGAACGTGTCAGCTGTCTACTCGAGCTTTTATAGCAGGTGCAACAGTTTTTGCAATGGCATACTTACAAGCAGCAATGGGTATTCTTACACTACTGTACCATGTACCAATGAAAATAGCAGCAGCACATCAATCTGGCAGTCTCTTACTGATGACAACAATAATGTGGTTTTATCATGAATTAAGGCACCTAAAAAAGTTACCAAAATAATTAGAAGAAAAGTTAGAATAAGTTATATTTTAACATCATAAAATTGACTTAAAATGTATTAGGCTTGCAAAACTTATGTAATTTTATAAAATAAACTTTCAAAACAGTGAACACATATAAAATTAAGCTTTGTCCTTGAAATCTTCAAAAGTAACTTTAAGATTTTTACGTCAGAAGTAATATCTTATTGTGAATATTTTGTTAAAAAAATTAAAGATGTGAATTATATGTGTATTCAAATATATACTGGTAGTAGTAGTAGTAGTAGTAGTANTTTTTTTTTTTTTTTTTTTTTTTTTTTTTTTTTTTTTTTTTTTTTTTTTTTTTTTTTTTTTTGTGGAGGGAGAGGAAATGCATTAAGGCACACTGAAGAAATGCAGGGACAGCGGTAGTGTAGGACTCGGTCGATTTTTTTCATTAGACCACCCATACCCACTATAACCCCCCCTTGCCGCGTGGCTTTTGATCCACCCCGGAACCGC
Organism: Copidosoma floridanum; assembly: GCF_000648655.2. Next base: position 5,290 of record NW_019380328.1, on the reverse strand, counting down.
GTTAGCATTACTTCAGGGTGGAGCCACCAGTGAGACCATCGCGTCTCACAGCATTAACAAGCTAACTCGCCACCATTTGCTAGAGGTGCTGATGCTCTCGAGTCCTAAAGAGGACTCAGGGTCCCTAAGGACCAGCACCTTGTCTAGAGCTTCATAGTAGGCCGCCTACTCAGCCGGCACCACTATAAGCTTAATGCTTTCCCTTACTAATAGGTAAAAAGTACCTAGCGCAGCGTGGGTCCACATGAGCCTATCTTTCAACTAAAGGCCTTTTTGCCTTATTTCAATCCTGCTTGGGCCATACCCCTAGCCTCTTTTCGGGCTCTTCTAAATAGGGGGCAGCTCCCGCTGCCTGTTTCGTGCTTGTTGTCCGTTGTTGGGTAAAGGAAGCACCGTGCTGGGCCTGGACATTCTTTCTTCCGGTGGTTTGAGCTTCCACACCGGAAGCAAAGCTTGGATCTGTTTTCGTTCTCACAGTTTCCTGAGACGTGTTCATATCCCAGGCATTTGTAACATCTTGTTACTTCAATTCTTCTTCGAATTCGGCAGCTTACAAAGCCAACTCGTAACCTGCCTTCCTTTTCTACTTGTCCGGCAGATGCTTCGTCCACCTTTATTAAAGCCAGCCTCTGTCCTCTGGCATTTGGCTTTGAGAGAGCAACTTCTGGCTCCTGGCTCTGATTTCCAAAAGTCCTAGCGAAGGCCTCTTTGACGTCATCTTTCTCTACAATGGCATCCAGGTTTCGGACCTCTAATGTCACTTTTCTGTCGCTCATTTTGACAGTACCCTGTCCGGCTACCGCCTTTTCAATTTGCTGTGAGAATGCAGCAGCATTCTCTACACCTTTGGCTTTAATAAGTATGTCTCCTTTTTTTGTAGTGACAACACTTTGGACAGCCACTTTAGCCTCATCGGGGTCAAAGGTCGCCTTCATAGTCTTCAGAACCGTTGCAAAGGTCTGTCCTTCAGCCATCTTCACTACTACTGTTGTTGTGGCGTCCACTCTTTTCTTCCGGCTTGTTTTGTCATTCAGTGGAATTTCTTCTTGTTTGCCACTGCCTGTTTTCTTTTTCTTTAAAGACATAGCCTGCTGGCGTTTTTCAGGGCTGTCCGATGAGCTCCTGTTTCTCTTACTTCGTTCTATTTCCTTTAAGACAGTGTTCAGAGTTCGTTTGTGTACATGCCGTCGCAAATTATCTCGCCTTTTTTTCCTCCACTGCAGGGATTCAAATGACGACTTCCAATCGTTGGTATACAAATCTTCTTTAGTAAGACAGCCTTTTCTTAGCACCTCTGCCTCTTGAAGATGCTTAAGCGCCGCTTTAAGCCCATTTTTTACAGCGTTTGCTGTGTTGCCGTACTTATCATTAATTAGTTGAAGCGTCTCTGAAATGTATTCGTTGCTTATTGGACTTTATCAGCAACTTGCTGTCGCTTTACTCCGAGCTTAGTGACACTTTTTTTTACAGAGGCAAGCTCTTCCTGGGTCTGGTGGCTAAATACCGACACGTTGCTAACCTCGGTGTCGTTAGTGCATATACTCGACAGGCTTCCTCTTCGGCCTTTGTCTGTAAGGAAAGGCCATGGAACATTTAGCAGTCCCTGTTGGCCATGAGACACGTCTTTGTGGCCCTCCCCCCCAGAATCCGTGGGGCTTGCGTCAGTCACCCGGGCTTTCACCGGATTGGAACTGCCAGCGGATTCCCTCAGAGAGGTTACCGCCTGGGGTACTTGTTTTACATCGACGTTTTTCATTTTAGCATCTTTTTAGTGTCGTACCGACCCGCGAAGGCCAGCACTACCCTTTTTTCTAGAAATAAGTATTTGAAAAGGGTTAAAACCAGGGCAGCAGCCCTCTCTGTTACCAGAGAAAACCGCTACTAGCTCGGGCTGGCCAAGAGTCGCCACTCTCCCTTAGTCCCACCCACGGAGACTGCCCTGGCGTTAAAAAACAAGTGTTAAAATGGTGTTCGTGTGTAATATATGTATTTGTTGGTACACAACGGTCATCCCAGCGAGACGAGCGGCAGGTGTACAGTCCCAAGACCGCGCAGACAACCCAAAAAAATGGGCTGGCGTAAGACACTAAGGTGCCGCCATATAGCCTCCTCAGTGGTAGTAAGCCTTGATTAGTCGGCCCACCACGTCTTTTTTGTTCATGAGGCGTACAGCCATATCAGATGTGGTTACCCAGACTTACCCGGGCCTCATCATCCGGCTTCACCCATCGCCGGGCTCCCAACGCAAGCCCGGAAAAGGACCCGCCACACGCAGCCCAGAACGATCCGTAAGTGTCCCTGTGTTTGTTTAGTAAGAGTGTGTGATGCATGTATCTGAGAAGAATGTTCTAACCGCCGCTTACTTCTATACACGACGGGTGCTAGTTTTTGTTGGCCCGCATCAAGCAATGGAGTGCCACCCACGGAAGCAGCAAAAAGCGAAGACCAAGGAGCACAAGCAGAGCCGGCCCATGCATCCACACCGA
>NW_019380322.1:0-10375 GCF_000648655.2 Copidosoma floridanum | reverse complement strand
ATTATCAATAGACCATGAACGACTTTCTTAAAATTAATATTAAATAAAAAAAATGGAGCAACTTCATGTCAAGATTTCAAAACATATGAAATATAAAACTTTTACAAATACAGCAGTTACCATGGGTTTAATCAAGTATGATTTACAGATTAATGATATTTTCCATAAGACTAGTACTGTTATGCTTCCTCATCTAGTAAAAAAATTTTTTGCATGGTTTTTAATATCAGAGAATATACAAGGTGATAAAATCTGGAATAAGTATGAAAACTATTTTCGTAAAGAATTCGATCGCAATGAAGAAAACTGTGCTTTACTGCACATCATTGAAATTTTTTAACTTGAAGACGTGTCTTATGAATCATTTAATTAACCTGCACCGATTAAAATTGACTTAAAAAACGACAATAACGCAGAGGAAGTTGCATTCTACAAATATATGCTTAATTTGATGTATGCTCAGCTAAACGAACAATGAACAAAAAAATAATTTTAAAATTGTATCTATAAACGTTAAGATTTTTTTACAGATAGTCCTGGAGGATTAGAAAAAACTTTTTTACACAAAACATTAACTTATTACTTCACATCACAAGTAAAAAGAATTTTGTCAATGGCATGGACTGGCACTGCGTTAGTACTACTACCAAAAGGTATGACCAGTCATAGAACTTTTTCCTTACCTTCGGATTTACATAATATTGAGCCTACATTTTTTGAGATCGAATCTAAAAAAAGGAAATTACGTAAAATCGATTTAATGATTTGGGATAAGGCTTCTATGATTCCGAAAAAAGCTTTAGAGAAAGTAGACAGAACTATGCGTGACATATGCAATACACACATACATTTTGGAAATAAATTAATAATTTTGGGAGGGGATTTCCGTCAAACCCTTCCTGTTATAAAAATGGTAGTAGAATTATAGTTGTATCAGAAACTGTTAAGTCATCATTTCTTTGAAGGTCTTTATATATTTTAAAATTAAATACAAACATTCGTTCGGTTGATAAAAATTTTTATAAATTACTTTTAGAAACTGGAGAGAAAAAACTTAAATCACTGATCATTCCTGAAAAATGGGCGGTCAATGATGCATGTTTAAATGTTTAGTAAAAATTACCAATGTTTATTAAATAGTGTAATTCTGACTTTTCGTACTGAATGCATTTTTTTTTTTCACAATAAAATTTTAAATCCAATGCAAGGAAGTACGAAAACTTCTCATAGAATAGATCATGCCACGTAAGAAATGGTCTATAGATCAGATGATACCATTTATGTAAAATATCCTATTAAAATATAAAACAATATTCGTGAGGGTTTGCCACCGCATAAACTAAAATTTAAAGTTAAAGCAACAGTTATGTAGATGAGAAATCCCTCCCAGACTCCCAAAAAATAAGGGAAAATTCTGTTAATTACACTGTTATTTTGACTTATTAAAATTCTTTTTTATTTTTTGTAAGCGCCCTCACGCCCATCGCAGCACCTCTGCACATTTTAAAGTGCCGCTCTGGCCCCTCCACAGCCCATCACTACATTTTACCGATCCAGTACCCCTTGCAATGTAAGGGATAATTTTACAGATTTGTAGCATCTCCGTCTATAGTACATCGATAGGCCATTGAATACACAAACTGTACATGAGCTGAAAGTAGCTATAGCCAGCAATTGTAAGTGGCAGCTCCTACAACTTACTGTTAACTAGCTCTTAGCCATATATAGTTATCTATTTTTTCCACACCACCGAGGCGCGGCGGGTGGGGAGTGGCACCCTGTGGGGCAGGTGTAGCACGGTCGCAATATCTCATTTTTATATTGAAATTTCTATGGCACTTTTCTTTCTGTTTTGATTAAGTAAACATTGAAGGGTTGTAATAAATTTGTTAGTTCTTGTATGTTACTACTTATTTTTATTAAAAAAATTTTTTCTTTATTACAGAAAATATTTAACAAAACTTAAAGTATTACTTAAGCATACCGACTTATGTTTAATTAATTGCTAAATCACAATATATTACTTCTTGTTGCCTTATTTAAAATTATTGCACTCAAGAANCCAAGTGAACGAAAAGTTCGAGTTTCCAAAGACATTGAATTCTTGTTGACCTTCGAATTAAATTGAAAATATAAAGATTTTTACTCTACAAAAGAGAACATGAAAGCGTGGAGAATTTCTGGAGCATCGATCATGTTTCCCTTAATAATAAATCAGTAGCCGAAGAAGAAACCCCCAGGCAGGCTGACGAGGAAGACGACGAGATGTCTTTCGTTGTTTTTGGCGTGAGAGTTTAGTCAACGAGAGGCTACCATCCGCATATGATCATCAGAATGAAGATCGAAATGAGGACTCTGTACACGATTCCTTGTCGCACGAGATCGATGAAAGTTTGGATACCGGCTGGTTGCGAGACGAATACAGTTGACTCACCAGAGCGACACGCAGAACGCAGAACGCTGGAATAGACAATACTCCAACCTCAACGATTCAGCATCAGGCAACTCGAAAAATACAACAGAAGGGTGCATCGCAATGATAGCTCCAGAAGTCACAATGAGCGTTGCCATGAAGAGTTCAGACGTCGATAAGTGGATAGATACTATATATAAAGAGGCAAGAAGTCTTATTGAAAATAATACTTGGAATATGGTCAAGAAACCAAAGGATGTTAAAATGTTGGGATGTAGGACCGTTTTGAGAAATAAATATGCAGCATACAGCTCACTGGCTCGTAGAAAAGCAAGAGTCGTAGCGCAGGGTTTTAGCCAGAAACTGAGAATATATTTCATGGAAACTTTTGCTCCCGTTGCAAGGATGGAATTTTTGCGTCTGCTGATGGCACTCTCAGTCAAGTATAACCTTAAGGTATCACAACTCGATATAGCTACAGCCTACCTAAACGGAGACATCCATACTGAGGTATAAATGAAAATGTCAGACTTTTTGCCAAGCACGCTCAAAAAAATAATAGTTACCAAGAGTGAGCTGGACCTGCTTCGTAGAGCTGTTCTCATGCAAAAACGAACGTGGTTTGTCAACTTAAAAAAGGCTGTACATGGACTTTGGCAAGCTGGCCGATAATGGTATAAAAAATCGGACTAAATACTCTGAAGCCTGATCCAACACATTCAAAAACCAGAATCCGATTTCACAGCCAAATATACAAAAAAGTAGTGAAATATAGTCCAATGTCATTTTTTAAGATATGCTAAAAAATTTGATTTTATTGGATTCTAGGGACTTTTAAGCTTCTGGAGGAAAACTCAAAATTTGAGTTTAATGTAAAATAATAATTTTATAAAAAGACCACATGCACGCAAACGTTAAGAAACACAGTCCATTGTGGTTGGTTTTTTTTTTAAGGTAAGATAAATTACCAATTTCACTTGATTCTAGAGACTTTTTGGCATCTTACGAAAAGCTAAAAAAAGCCAGGTTCATTTTGAAATAACAGTTAAATTAAACGTCTGAACATGCACAAAAGTAGTGAAATATAGTCTATTGTATTTTTTTCAAAAGATAAGCTTACATTTCGTGATCCTAGGGTCTTTTCGGCATATACGAAAAAACTAAAGGGTTATAGGTTCATTTTAAAGCTATATTTGGATTCAACAGGCAAGAATATATGAGTAAAGTGCAGTACAGTCTGAACGACAATTTCCTTTTTTTGGAGCTGTGTTATCGATTATTTTTTACTAGTATGTTAAAATAAAAAAACGGTAATTGGGTCATTCATCTTAAGTACTTGTAGACATAAATTTAAGATAAATTTTTTATCGATATCATGGAGCTCATGCTTACTGTATCCTAAGCCAACTGTGGCTTAAACATGATACTATAAATAGTATACCTCTGTAATTTCTAACTCATTGGTCATTGTGTTCTCTAACCTTGCTTATGATTAGCTTTTTGAAATTTATGACAAAAAGCTTAATATTCCACTTCCTGGAGATCGTGTTGACTGTATGCTGTATTATAAAACTATAAATAGTACTCTACTTATATTACGGATCTCATTCATCGTTGAGTACTTGGATGAAAATGAATATTTAAATTAGTTAAATACTATCATTCTGGCCATTTAAAGTACCATTGCCTACATTTAATGAAAAACAAGCCAATTATATTTCTTACTGTAATATCCTCATATTTGTTCTCACTTGAAATTTAGAAAAATGACACTACTTTTAAGTATACATTATAGATTATTTAGAAATTTCACTTCAAATTCTAATATTTTAAATTGGGAGAAGTTGCCGTAAATCTTCATCTAAAAGCATAATTTTTTCTCCAAAAGGCACTTTTCCGTTCATAATTAAGTAGTACGTGAGAACTATAGCATGTCGCCCCCTCCCCGTACCTCAGTGACTATGCTATTATGTAGTTCCCATTCCAAAAGTTGGACTTCGAGAGCACAAATAAACAATGTATGATTTATTCACACCCAGTATTTCAACGCTTTGTTACATACTTGATGCTAAACTGTAGTTTAGAAAAAAGTTCGAGGATTTCTCAATCATCATTTTCTGATTTAAAATATCTAAATTTCTTGATATCGATCGATGCATTGCTTCCAAAACCGGTACCCAACCAAGCGCAAAGTTCAAAGCTTTTGAAGAAATAACGTAAGTACCTACTGCCAAATGACCTAAGGCACTTCCTAGCTACTTCATCTACTAATGAAACATTAATTAATTACACGAGCACCTATGACCAGGTGATCTCAAGTACTTAGAAGCTACTTTATAAATTAATAACCTTAAAACTAATGACACAAGCGTCAATTACCAGCTAACATAAAGGGCTTACTGGCCACTTCGTTAGTTAATGAAACAAAAATCAATGACATATTAAGTGCCTATCATCAGTTGACCTAGAGAACTTACGAGCTGGCCACTTTATTATTGACATAAATCAATAATAACACAAGCACCCATCAACAGGTGACTTAAGATGCTGACAAACCACTTAAAAAATTAATAAGACAAAAATAATGACCCTAGAGTGTATGGCCAGGTAACCTGGGGCACTGACTGAACTTGTTGAAAATTAATTTAATATTAATAATAACAAAAACGGATACTACCTGATAATCTGGAGCACTTACTTACTACTTTATTCACTAATATAACAATAATTAATAACATAAAGGCCTATCACCAGGTAATCTGGCGCGCTTACAGGCAACTTCATAAACTAGTATAACATTGACTAATAACACTACATTGGGATCCATAGAACTTACCAACCTTAATTCTTTTGTGTTCTTGTTCTGCACAGTAATATTCTTATACGCTAGATAACTAGCGCTGAAAACGCCATCTGTTGGCAGTCAATTTGAAATGCGATGTCGCAAAAGCGAGTACGCTTATGCATAGCCACGCTAAATAGACCATTTTATTTTTAAGTTTGGTAATGAATTAGGTATTTATAACGTTAAAAATGTATTTTTATACAAAAGTAGACTCTTAAGAAGCGGGACTACACATTTAAAGGAAAAACATCTAGTTTTAACTATTTGGACGTACGATTGTTTCGTGCGCTGTTTCAGATAAGTATTTCTTGTGGAAAAAGGTGCTAAGGAGAAAAGTCTGTTGATTGCATCACGAAAAATTCTGTTGTTGTTACAGCTTTAAAATATCGATGGATGCAATGTCGTATATTAAAACAAAAAGATCAAATCGTTACTGTTGTGTGTTGTTGGTTGTACAAATAAAAAAAAATTATATTTTTAAACAATTCCTTTAGTTTACAACCTTTCTAATATTTCTGTAATTGTTGATCTAATGGAATATTTCAAATTATTAGCTCTCTAGTTTTTGAGCGATGACTTTCCAAATTTACCAAAATGCATATTGCTGCTGAATGTCTCAATCGTGCTTTACAATTGCATAAATAATTTTTCTAGGTCCGGTCTCTTCATGTAGCTAGCAAAGTATGATAATATAATTTAAATGCTTATTGAAACAACGACTAGAACATACTTCATATATTTGTGAGAAAACTGTACAAATAATTTTCTTTTTTTTTGACGTAAAAAAGTTACGTAAACAAAACATTTACATAACATAGTTTTGAATACTTTTATTTGAACATTATAATAATTAGTATTTGACTTTTTGCTTGCAGCTCCAGGGGTTTCTCTTAAAACCAGTTCTTTTAAACAATGAGTCTGATTGTCTCGAATTTACCTTAAAGTGTTACTAACATGAAAACTTTCAACAAGTTCATGATCTTTTGAGAGACTTTTTTTACGAAAAACGTAGGTTTCTACTTTTTTAATATCTGATTTTACAATAACAACCATTTTGCTAGCTCTAAAATTTGTATTTTATTTTAAATTTACAAATTAAAAACATTCATTTCTGTTGGCTTTACTATGATGCAGACGTTTCGACACCACCGCTATTCAAATGAAAAATCCAGGAGATGGCGTTACTGGCTCGCGCCAATGATAATTACCTAGCGTATAAGAAGTATAAACGGATATTTTTTCCCATTTTCTAACTATAAGTAAGATATATTGTCACAAGGTCATAATAGTGGTCCCGTAACAGCCCACGTTAAGTTGTTCATTTTAAATTTTTAAATAAAATATTAAAAAACACTTAAAGATACTGCAATTTCCATGAGATTAATGAAGTATACTTCACAGATTGATGATATTTTCTAATAAACTAGTACTTGCATGCGTCCTTATCAATTGAGGAAATTTTCGCATTATTTTCAATATCAGAGAATATACAAGGTGATAAAATTTGGAATGACTAAAAAAAATTATTTTGTAAAGATTTCATTCGTAATAAAGAGAATTGTGCTCTTCTGCACATCAACGACATTTCTGAACTTGAAAATAAATCATGTAAATCATTTAATTTACCTGTACATATTAAACTTGACCTACAAAACAGTAATGACGTAGAAGAAGCTGCATTCTGTACACATATGTTTAATTCGATGTATGCTCAGCTAAACAATGAACAAAAAAATAATTTTAAAATTGTATCTATAAACGTTAAGATTTTTTTACAGATAGTCCTGGAGGATTAGAAAAAACTTTTTTACACAAAACATTAACTTATTACTTCACATCACAAGTAAAAAGAATTTTGTCAATGGCATGGACTGGCACTGCGTTAGTACTACTACCAAAAGGTATGACCAGTCATAGAACTTTTTCCTTACCTTCGGATTTACATAATATTGAGCCTACATTTTTTGAGATCGAATCTAAAAAAAGGAAATTACGTAAAATCGATTTAATGATTTGGGATAAGGCTTCTATGATTCCGAAAAAAGCTTTAGAGAAAGTAGACAGAACTATTCGTGACATATGCAATACACACATACATTTAGGAAATAAATTAATAAATTGGGATCACGTTACGGGACCCCACGAAACAATAAAAATCTTGAGTAACTGTAATATTAAAATATCAATAGGAAACGAGCACAAAATTGTACACGCGAATAGGTTAAGGACGTCAAAACTATACCCCCCGAGTAAACAGAACCTAAATAATAACAGCTCCAGCGACGAATCGACAGCTGAATGATACCGGGTGCGCGCATCTTGCACTTCAAACATTTGATTATCTCCCCAAATCCAGTCCACCTTTTCCCTTCTGAACAAAAACCCAACACTTGACCAACGAACAATAATATTGTTGTACTTACAGAAAGAATGAAAAAAATACAGCTACTGTATCTGAACTTACTATCAATGATTCCTCCCGCTCTTGCACTTCTAGGATATGATTGTGGTGCCCAAACAGTAAATGTCACAACGCTTTAGCTCCTAGAAGTAGATACCTGTGAAGTTAATACGGAGAAGGTACAAACAATGAAACATCGCATACAGCTGTTGCAAATTTACAACTACATCAAAATACACGTCCCCAATGCAAATTGGTAGTGCAGAGAAGCATAATATTCTGTGGGATGCATTCACATAGCTTGGCGGTGGGTAACGGCTTGGTTACATTCATAGAGACCGTATCTCGTGACGATTGCCACACTGCGAACCACACTGGACTATTCACATGAGGTTTGCTTCTCATAAACAGCTTGTAAATCAACAAAACCACGAGTGCAGCAACCACCTTCTCAGGATCATTAACTGCGGACGGGACATGCAAAGTATTGTCTTACGCGGACCAGTATGCTCATGGAGTGACGTTACCGTCCCAGACCGTCCAAGGGACAATTCAAATTAAACTACAGGAATTCTATGCACGTGCAAGCCTACATGAAGATTTAATAGTAATGTTATCTGGAGCCACATGCAAATTTAGCCTTGGCAAACGTACATATAACGACGGTAGCAGCATGTACTGGAATGTTTTACGTCAATCGAATTGTAACTTCAATATGTACAGTGTACTGTTTGAAGATCTCGCTGACAAGACCCAAGACCTCGCTGAAAATCACCCAGAAACAGTATATTCTTTCGCTTCCAACGACATCACTTTTGCTTTTACAGCAAAGAAACGTTCTACATTGTACTGTTACAGCGTCATTAGAACCAAACACCCAAAGTTTCTCATCTTCGAAACATCGAAGGAACAATCATTCGCTGAAAATAAGGGAATAGATTCCGAAGACATAGATTTATTCGCTTACATCAACTCCAAGTTCGTTTATGTAGAACGACAAATGAGATCGCAAGTGAAATCACTTTACCATCCAATGGTAAACACAGAAAACTATTTTAGTATAGTTAATATTTTTTCTACTGGCAGTACATGCAATTTTTTACCTCGAAGGTATGTGGTACTTTGCTTCCTGAAAACGTGAAAGAAAGTCATACTTTAGGCAAAGGTACGAGATTAAAAAAGATAACTAAATATTTATGAAGTACGCAGCTCCATTAATAATAATTGTTACATTGGTCAATTATCGATGTGTGGTCAACTGGTTGAACTATTTTTTATCTTGATATTAGAAACTCTAATTTAATACTCTTTAAGGAGGCTTGATACAGTCTTTAAACACAAAAAATGGGGAACTTAATTTAATGATAAGCTTTTCAAGTTGATAAAATAAAATATTATTATTTCCGAAAATTATAATAAATAAGCTTAGTCCCACACTTTTGTTGTGGCAATCTGGAACGTGACACCTTACATGGCCATGAAATTCAAGTTCAGAAACGTGTACTATTTCGCGGGTAGCGTGTCAAAAGGGAGTCAAGGGTGGGAAGCTCACGGCACAATTAACGNGTAAGCGCTCCTGGTTATATTGTATTTGGCGCTTGCATCATTTTATTTATTTTATTAATAAATAAAGCGACCAGTAAAAGCCTTGAGTTGTATGGCTATTGGCACTAGCGTTATTAATTCATTCATTCTATGAATTTTTACAGTGACCAGTAAGAGCCGTGGATTGTGTGATAGTTAAAACTTGCGTTATTGATTAATAAATTTTGTGGATTATTGAAATGACTTATTAGAGCCCGTAGTTATGTGGTAATTAGCGCTGGCAATATCACATTCATGATGATAATAATAAAAGCGGCCAGTAAGCGCTCCAAATTGTGTAATGATTTTTACGCTTGCGTATTAATTAATAAATTTGATTAGTTACAAAAGCAACCAATAAGTGCCCTGGGTTGTGTGGTAATTGGCGTTTACGTTATAAGACTCATTTTAATAATAATATATGAAGCCACCAGTAAACACCTTGGCTTGTGTGTTGATTAGGGCTTCCGTTGTTATATTTATAATAATAGTAAATATTATATTCACTTGACTAATAAATGAAGTGACCAGTAAGTGCCTTAGAATGCAGAGTGATTCGCGATTGCTTTAATAATTGATAAATTGTATCAATAATTAAAATACCCAAAAAGCATCTTAGGTTATGTGGTGATTAAAGTTTGTGTCATTATTTAATAAATTTTAATAATTATTACAGCAATTACTGAGCACCCCAAGTTGTGTAACGATTGGCGCTTTCGTTAATGAATAATTAATTCGATCAATTCTGACAGCTACCAGTAAACACCCGGAGTTGTGAAGAGATTTGCACTCGCAATAATAATTAATGAACTGACAAATTATTAAATTAACAAGGAAGCGCCTTGGGTAGTGTGGTAATTGGCACTTGCATTATTAATAAATACATTGTATTAATAATCACAGTGACCAGTAAGCACCCTCAGATGTGTGACGATTGCAGCTTGCGTTATTATATTTATTTTAATAATAAATAAAGCGACCAGTAAGCGCTCCAGATTGTGTTATGATTTGTGCTTGCGTTATTCGTTAAAGTTAATAGGTCATAATAGTGGTCCCGTAACAGCCCACGTTAAGTTGTTCATTTTAAATTTTTAAATAAAATATTAAAAAACACTTAAAGATACTGCAATTT